>JANITW010023334.1:0-22538 GCA_027564335.1 Erythroxylum williamsii | reverse complement strand
TAGAGGAGAGCTATCTGAATCACAACCCAAATTGATTCATTTATCTCAAATCTTTGGATTGGACTCTCTTAGGACTTAAAGGCCATTGTATTGGGATGTGCATCATCGTTTAAACCTAAGAGGAGAGGCACGCCTACGATCAGACTTAGGGGCGTGTTGGACTAGGCCTGAAGTGTTTTTATTATTCTATTTTTGACTTGCTTTAAGTTATATTTATTTTAGGCTTCCATATATTAATTAGCCCAAGTCTTTATTATTTGACATAGGTATAAATACCCTCTTTAGGGTTAGGGAAAGACAACTTTGGTTCAATTTCTTGGAATTAATTCCCATCATCTAGGTTGCTTGGAACGGGTTTCCCTAAGGTCTAGTAGGAGTGAATTTCTTGTGTATCCCTTTCTTTTTAATTGCATTAATGTTGTCCTATTGAAGAACATCATAACCGAACCAAAAGAATCAAGAAATCTTCATTATTCTACAAAGTCGACGCATCTTCATTCATCTAAAGAGTCACAAACAGACCATCATCAATCCACGCATCTCTATCGCTTGCGTTATCCTATCCTGTTCAATGCCTTGTTCTTTAACTCCTTCCTTCATTTTACTTCTTCCTATCATCCCCTTATTGTTTTAACCCCCTTTTAGCCTTTTAGTTTCCTTTTTTTAGTTTTATCCAGTAGGTATTATCCTCCCTCCAAGACTTCAGATAATTTCCTACCACTAAATTCAACTTTTAAGGTCCTTCTTTTTTCTTCCCTTCCTATTGGCATCCAATTCTCCTGTCAGGTTCCCCTTCATAATTAAGAAAAAACACCATTTCACTTCCTATCAAAAGATTCTGGGTTTAAGTTATAGGTGAATCCACACTTGAACTAAAACTCAACTTATGCCTCCCAAAGAATCCTCAGACAACATAATTATCCATCCTCCATTGGAAGTTCTTAAAGTAGGTGTCAGCAAATGGAACTCCATCTTATGTGGTTTCTTTTTAGATAAGAGAGTTGCATTCCTAGTGATGAGGAAACAAGCAATAAGAAACTGGAAATCTTATATACTAAAAGATATCCTTATAAATAGTGATGATGTATTCCTGCTCAGATTCTCTGACCGAGATGATGTAAGGAAAGTTCTTTAAGCAGGGCCTTATCATGTAAACAATAAACCCGTGCTTCTCCAAGTTTAAAGACCTGGGATGAAGATTGAGGATATCAAGCAAAAATACACACCATTTTTTATCTGCATATATAGAGTTCCACTAGATTATCAGACCACCTTTGGTTTTAATCATATTACAAGCTTCATTGGTAAGCCTATTTGCATACATCAAGCTACAATTGAAGTGAAGAGAATTCAGTTTGCTAGGATATGTGTTCTTATAACATCCATAATGATTTACCATAAAGTATCTTTATCATTTCAATAGATGAAAGCTTGGAACCTTTTGAATGATAAAACCTAATATTTGTTTTAACTAATTTAATTTAATTATAAATTTATTTTGAATTTATTATTACCAAATTTATGAACTTAATGATTCAAATTTAATTAGGAACTTATATTACCTTAATATTGAACTCATAAATTTTAAATGTATAATTTGAGTTAGAAACTTTGTCTACGTATTATTAAATTCATTAATATTTTCAATAAATTTATAAACTCATTTATAAATAAATAAATTTATCATTTGATCTACAAGTCTTAACTTATATTCCTACTCATCAAAAATAGTTAAGCCTATACCAAAATCAATTTAAATTCAAATATTATCCCATTTAAGTGCAGAATATTTAACCCCAACTACAAGCTCTTATCTTGTATTGTTTCATAGCCCACGTGTTCTTCTTGTTAACCCTTTTTCTTAGCCGAAATTAAAACCATTTTATTAATAGCGAGTAATGGGATCAGCATCCTATTGCTCGGTTCACTATGGCGCTGTGAAGGAAAGAATCCGGCAAGAAAACCTCCACAGATTCAGGCCAAGTACAAATATTGACAAAATTAAAGAGAAAAAGTCATCTGATACGGATGTAGGGAGTAGCAGTTTGTTCTAAGAGTAAAGTTCCACGAACAATGAACGGTAAGTCTTCCTCTTGGCGAAATTGAGTCGAGATCCCAGATGAGCCAATCCTGGACAGATAATCAGCAACAGTATTTACCTCGTGGTAAACATGTAAAATCGAGGAAGAAGAAACAGTCATCATATCCTTAATAATTTGAAATTCAGTGTAAAATTGCCATAGCCAGCCTCCATTCTTATTTAATAAAGTCGCAATAGCCGAGTTATTTGTTTGAATTTGCGTTCCAGTGAATCCATAAGCATTGCAAAATCTCAAGCCGTTAATAATAGCCTCCAATTCCATTTTCGTGCTATTCGAGGTTCCCACATAAAAAGCCTCAGCATAGAAGAAAAAACCTGTCGAAAATCGTACAATAAAGGTGAACCGTTTGTATTCAAAACCATAACATCAAAATCAAGGGGTCGCCAACAGACCGTGTGAATCTGTTGCTTCCTCGGTTGCTATATCGGACAGTTAAAATTACGTTCAACAAAACGACGATCATGGGAATCCCTTGGTATCGGACGGTGAGCCAACAAAATCCCGGTAAGTTGCCGATGCACAGCTTTGATGATAAGCAGCTTATTTGGTCTTATGTTGTCGAAAACAAAATTATTCCTGGATTTCCAAACCTCCCACAGGATAAGGGAAGGTATTATTGAGATTATCGTTTGACGAAGAGATGAAGAACTGCCCAAGCGGCACCAATACAAAAACATCGGCCACAAACTATGAAAACGTGGGATAATTATTTCCAGCAAGGAAGCAAAATGATCCCAAATTTCCAACGCCACAGGACAATAGTAGAAGAAGTGGTCACAATTCTCAGGACCTGAGCGACAGAAGCAACAAATAGTAGGATTCAAGACAAAACCAATACCAGCCAAGAAATCAGGAAGAGGCAAGAGTGAGTTCCAAATTTTCCAAACAAATTTTGAGATTTTCTTAGGCAGTAACTTAGACCAAAGAAATTTTGCCACAGAAGAGATGGGAGCACGAAACCGAACAAAGTCATATGCGGTTGCCAGTGAAAACAAACCTGTAGATGTAAGCTTCCAAAACACACGATCTGGTACATCTGTCAAAACAGAAGGTAAAGCATTCAATGCTTGAATTTGTGCATCAGTCAGATGATTTGTAATGAGAGGCAAACAGTAATCTCTATTTCGGATAAAGTCAGCAACCGTTAATAGAGGAAGAGGGAATTGTTGCTCATCATCCATATGCCGAAAAGGGCCCAAACCAGACCAGTTATCATCCTAAAAATTTGAGGAGCCATTCCGAATGCAAAGATGGACTTGATTACAGACAAGTCTATCAACAGAAAGAAGCCTCCGCCAGCTAGTTTTCCGCTTCTAGGAAGTAGACAAAGAGGAGATAAAACGGACCCAGTTACCAATTCCATTTTTAAACTGCCACCACAATTTGATCGTGTAAGCCTTGACCACATCTTCTAACTTCCGGAAGCCTAAACCGTTTTCATTCAACGGCATTGCTATTCTCTCCTAAGATCGCCAATGTCGTTTGGATATTTCAGTGGTGCTGCCCCAAAAAAATCGTTGAAAAATTTGCTCCATTTGGCCCAACACAGATTTAGGAGGGACCATTGCCGACATTATATGCAATGGAAAAGAAGAGAGTACATGTTTTATCAAAATGAGACTACCTCCAGGCAATAATAATTTGTGTTTCCAGTTGCTAACTTTTGTCTCCACTCGCTCTACCATGAACCTAAAAATTCGTTCTGTTTTCCGTCCCCGATAAAGAGGAGATCCAAGATAAAGTACAGGCAAACAACCTGGCACCATTTGTAAAATAGTTCGAGAGAGTTCCACCCTTGGTGAGGCCAATCCTTTAGATCAAATAAAACAACTTTTAGACTTATTAACCTTCTGACTAGTTCCAAGCTCATAATCCTCTATCAATAGCATAAATTGCTCCATTAAGTGTTTGTCGCCATGAAGGAACAATATCGTATCATCAGCATATGCTAAGTGAGTTACTGCTAGAGCACCTCTTGGAAGACCATATGGTCGAATTCTGCCAGCTTGTACAAAAGCATTCATCCCCTTGGATAAAGCTTCAGATACAATAATGAATAAATATGGAGAAAGCAGATCTCCCTACTTCACACCCCGAGAAGCCTGGAAAAACCCAACAGGGCTTCCATTCAGCAGAATTGAAAAACAACTTACATGCAAACTGCCCATAATCAAATGTATGAAAGCTTCACAAAAACCAAATTGACGTAAAATTCTGACCAGAAAAGCCCAAGACACTCAATCAAAAGCTTTCATCATATCCAATTTGTGAATCACATTACCACCCCTCGCCGAGTAGTCCAAGAAACGTGTTAGGTCTTGAGCCAACAATATATTGTCGACAATATCTCGCCCTGCCAAGAAACCTGACTGTACCGGAGAGATCAACTTTGTCAGAATTGGTTTAACCCGTTCCTTCATGAGTTTGGTGAATATCTTGCCAATAAAATTGCATAAACTAATTGGCCGGAAGTCTGCAAAAGAGGTTACATGTTGCTTTCTTGGAAGGAGAATAATGAGGACACTTGCTATGGCTCTCGGAAGCGGAATCCCTGACATATACTCAACACAAGCATTGAAGAGATCATCCTTGATAATAGACCAACAATTGTGATAAAAAGAACCACAAAACCCATCAATACCAGGTGCACTATGAGAGGAGAGACTCATTACCACATCTTTTACTTCATCATAGGTTAGCGCTCTCATCAAAGATGCATTATCCGCCTCATCAACTAGCGAAGGGATGAAACCGAGCAAACGAGCTGCCGAAGTTTCATCCATATCCGAGTCTTGACATAGCAACTTTTAGAAGAAATCGATTGCCTCAGCTGAAATGTCAGGAGGGGAATCTAGCCACCTGCCGTCAGCTGCCCTTATGGATTGGATCCCCAGAAATGATCTTTTTTCAAGTAAGGAAGCATAAAAGAAATTACTATTTGCATCACCCTCCTTGCACCAACGGATTCACGACTTTTGAAGCAGAAAATCATCACGTTCACATTCTCTCAGAATCAAATTCGCCTTTGCTTTGTTTAGCTTAGCTAGAGTATCTGGGGAAGGCAATTGTTCATAAGTCATCTCATAGTGCAAAACCAGGTCTTCGGAATCTTGTAAATTCTGAAAAACATCTCCAAAATGAGACTTATTCCAAATCTTCAGAGCCTCCTTCAATCGTCTGAGCTTTAAAGAGAATCTCAACATTCCAAAGCCGTCAACTGCAGGCGGATGATCACAAACTAGTTCCTCATCAATAGGCTCTTGATGATCAGCCATAGATGGATAAGGTAATAAATCCCCCCGAAATTCTATAGGCCGCAGAAAAGATGGTATGATTTCCTTAGTAGAATGCAATGTAGGTAAAGCAGTCGATGATGGTTGCAAATCAGGCACACTGGTCAAAACTGATAGTTGAAGGGTTGGAGCAGGCAACACAGTCGATTGAGTCATTACTGGTAGCAATGATGGGCATACAGGGCCACCATCATCATTTGGGAGTTGAGAGAGAATATCAAACGTGGATGACAGTTGGAGAGCAGCGGAGGGCGAATCCTTCGATTTGGGAAAGTCCAAACCAATAGTCGGTGATTGATCAGAAACCATCAAGGGAGTATCAACCAAAACATCAACTGTCGTTTGCACTGGGGGTAAAGTAATTGGAGTTGAGGAGGGAATATCGATAACAGTGGCGTTCTTCTCTTTGATCGTTAAACCAGATGAGCTTGGTAGAGTCTCTTTTGGCTTCCATATTTTTGGTGCAGGGGGAACACTGGAATTGAAAGGCAGCGACTTTGACGTAGGGTCTACGGACTTACCAGGATGCAATTGACGGCAATGATCCTTGTCATGGCTGACTTTGTGACAGTGATGATAGAGAGCTGGGAGGTCTTCATAGATAACCGATCGGAAAAAAAGTTTTGATTCCGTACCCTATCGAATACGCTTAGGCAACTCCTTCAAGAGATCAACTTCAATACATACCCGAGCCACAGACGGTTGCGATAGATTCAGAGTAGGAGCATCAATTTTCAACAAAGTACCAATCTGATCAGTCATTCGCTTCAAATATTTCTCATGAAAACCATAAACAGGGAGGCCTTCAAAAGAAACCCAGATAGGGACGATGGATGACTCATGATTGGGGTGAAAATCTGGGGTCCATTTGAACACACGCATGATGTGGGTATCAAAAGTCCAGATTGTGCGCAACCAACATCTCTGATAATCTTCTTCAAGATCAAAGCTAATTAGAACATTTCTGAAATCGATCAACCCTATAGTAAAAGCACCAATAAACCCTATTTGATCGAAAGCTGATCGTAAAAAATCCAATTTAGGGTTTCCTTTTATGAAGTTGCCCACGAGAGAAAGCCTGAATGGTGCCGATAACTGATCTTGCTCCTCTTGTGTCAAGAAAAACGTAGGTTCTCCTTTCAGCAGCTTCGATTTTGAAACAATTTCCACATCGGCAAGTGGTCGAAGAATGGAGCGAGGGGGTTTTTTTGATCCAGATAACGCCTGAGCGAAGGTACGGTTGCCTCCCCATGGCGGCGGCGCTAGGACGACGCCAGGCATGTGGCCTGAAACTAGGTCGGAAGTAGAGAGATAGAGTTAAAAGTTGAATATCCTTGATATATTTTTAAGAAAATATTTATGAAATTGATTAGTATCATTTCCACCAATTAATAAACTAAAAGGAAAAATTGTATTTTGATATGGTGTAGAAGAAAACTACCCATGAATGGTAGTTTATTATGTTTTTTAGGAGAAAGGAATTCAACCAACCTTATTATATTTATGGTAACTATATCTTGGAAAATATGGCAGGTTTGTGAAAATTTTGGCTTAAAATTTGTTGAGTTTCCACATCCTTTAACCTTATTCCATAGGATGAATAATTTTCATGATTTTATAAGTTAAATAGGTTGGGTGATTTTACCAACTTCAAAAAAAATAATATTGCATTTTATGGTATCGATTTCTTCTAAAATATGCAAATGATATTCTTGGAGTTTTGACAAATTCAAGATTTGTAATTTCAACCTTTAAAAAATTTTGTTTTATTTTAAAAGGATACGGATTATAGAAAGTATCTTCTATTGTTAAAATATTTTGAATAATTATTTTAATTTAAAATAGATTTTTAGAATAAGAAATTTTTAAGTTTTGGAAAAAAATTCAGCATTTGCTAGTTTTATGAATATTTTGAGAAATGGGTTTTGGTTAGTGTAAAATAATTTTATTACTGTATTTTTTTTAAATAATTTTCAAAAAAATTTCTAGGTTTTTATCAAGAGAATCTTTCAAAGTTATTGCTAGTTCTAAAATTATAAATAAGTAGAGTAACCATTCTTGAATATTTATTTGGGAAGATGGGGATTATGAAACCTAACCTTTTGATTTTATTATGACAAATAACATTGTTTTTTCTCCCCTATGCTTTCTCTCTAAAACTTTAGTGGTTGGGTAGTTATCGGAGTCTTAGTTTGGGATTTTATAAGAATTTGTTAAGATTTTCTTGACGGAGGTCTTTGAAGAGACCCTAAACTTTCTTTTTTAATCTCAAAATCAAGATTTGGATTTTAAAAGTCCTCAGTTCAAGAAATTAATATTAGAGTTTTCTTCTCTTTTAATAAATTTGATATCAAAAATAAAAACAATCAAAATAACTTATCATCTGACAAAATTTTGTTATAATGCAATATTTTAAAAATCTTCTTTATAAAACTTCTCTTGTATATTTGCATATTTACAACTAATAAGCAGAGAATTTTGGTGAAAATCACTTTCAAATTTGATAACACATAATACAAAAAAAAATAGATGGTAGAATAGTTAATTTTTGTAGAATTCCAATGCCCAAAGGTGTATTTGATAATTTTTTTTATTAGGAATTGATAATTTGTTTTAATATTTTTCTATATCCTTAGTTTGAAGCATCTATTTCTAGAATTTTGTAAGCATACAAAGTAGCTTAATGTAAAATTAGGATATTCTTAACTTGTTTCTAAAATATTTTCACACTATATTATGTTGTTCCATCCAAAGGGTTGATTTTTTTATTATATCATGTAAAGATTTACATAATGTAAGGCCCTAAAATATACCCTAGTTGAAATAATACATGTTTATGAAAGTACATGTGTGATACGAGTTAAAATTGTGCTATTATTAGAATATGAAAGACATATGACTTGAATTTTTGATCAAGTGGACTATAGTTAGTAAATTGGAATTAATTGTACCATTAGAGAGTTGAGGCATTTAAATGTATATTTGGTACATGGAAATTAGAATGACTATGCCTAGGAATTAGTGATATTTGGTATAGCTAATGCATTGACACTTGGCATAATCCATTGTGTGACAAATGGCTTGGCAAGAATGTGACAAATGGCATTATTAATAAAGTGACAAGTGGCTTAATTAAATTGTAACATTTGGTAGCATTCATTAATTGATAAATGGTTTAATAGAAGTGTGACAAATGGTAGCTTAAGTGTAGGACATATGAGACACATGCAAAGAAGACATATGCCTTATGGTGGGAGTGACACCTAGATGATGATGAAGCAAGTTTCTACTGGAAACATTTTCTATTTTTTCTTTCTTCATATTTCTTTCTTCTCTCCACCAAAATCCCTCCCATTTTCTCTCAACTTCTAGAATTTTGCTAGAGTTTGGATTATCAACCATTGGAAGCTTTGTATGTGCTGGTTGTTTGGAAGCTTGGTTTAGCTGGGTTCTTAAAGTTGAATTTGAAGTTTAGTAAGGTAAGGGAATTATAAACTTGGTATACTGTTATAACAAGTATTGTTTGATGTTTGAAATGGATCAAATGTGCACTGAATTAAGAATGAATTGAGGTTAGATACATGTTGGATACTGGTTAGAAAGAGTAGTTCCACTGGACAAGTATCGGTATTTTGGCCATATCTTAACTTGTAGGTATCCAAATGGGATGAATGTAAATGCAAATTAAACTAGATACGTATATCTACAACTTTCATGAAATAGTATAATTTTATTTATGTCACTAAGAGTTTCAAAATTTGGCTTGAGTATGAGTTTCTGGATTCTATCATTGTTTGAGGATAGTTTGTAGTAATTTGGGTATAACTTTCAAAATACTAAACCAAATTGCATAAAGTTTGTTTCATTAGAAGCTTAATACATAGAGGAACATTTTTTCAGAATAACATATTGTCTGAAAACATCATTTTATAGGTTAGAATGGCCATACAAAACTGATCCAAAAACTTGTCCTATGAAAATAGTTGTTTGAAGGTTTTAGGTCACTTATCCCAAAATTGTGGGAAATGGTTAGGAAGGTGAAAAACATGGGGTTTTGTACAATTGATGAACTATATAGCATTTAGTTAATTTATTTGGTACAATAGGATTTAAATGGACTTGTTTAAGGTGTGTTTGAACTTAAATTGGCTATTCGATGTAATTGAGTAATAGTTAGATTAATTATGCATTATTAATTGATATGATAATCTAAAAGATGTATGGTTTAATAATGATGACTACAATTTTGAATAGCTTGGTGTGATAATGAATGAATGAGTTTCAAAGGCTTATGCATTATGAATTAGCTATGGATGTTTTTAAATTGGGAATTTCTATGATAATATTGTGATAATTCCAAACCATCAGTGTCCGAGGAGTTTGACATTTAGGGTTGTGTTAGATGTGCTTCTTATTTGTGATGACTCAATACCTTTATTGATATATTATTGCACATCTTTGTAATTGTATGACATATGAACCTGTTTTGTTTTAAAACTGTTAAGTCATAGTCATAGGTAAATAGGCATGCGTAGAAGGGTCTGTAGCTGCTCCTGTGATACTTTGATATCTTCCGTTATTAACACTTCTGTGTCTTCTGCTACTAAAACTTCGTTGTCTTCTGTTATTGACACTTTGATGTCTCCTATTACTGACACTTCGGTGTCTCCTGTTATTGACATTTTAGTCTCTCCTGTTTTGTGATACCGATCACGGTATCTCTTGTATTAGTCCTATTACCTACTTCTGTAAAACCGATTAGCAGTCTAACTTGTTTCGTATTCTAATACATGTTAGTTTTGATATAAACAAAGTCTGTTCTGGTTCAAATCATGCTCTGATTTGAAGGGTTTATACCCTATTCTGATATTCAGTTATGAAATTTGTACATTCTGATATGAGACTTAAATGATTTGCTTCAACATGAGAAATATTCTATATTGATAAATTATATTCAGTTCTGAAATACATTGTGTTTGAATTTAGATATTGGTGAGTTTTACTCTGGAACAAATATATATTATATTCTACTATGTTATATTATGCTATAGGATTCATGATATTTAGATTGCTTTTGAATAGGTGAATGTTTAGAGACAGTTTTCATTATGTATTCTATTTAGTTATTCCCCGCTAAGCTATATGCTTAGCACATTGGATTTGCCCCGTGTAAGTTCAAATAGAAGGGTATAAAGATTGGGACAAAGACAACCGCAGTAGCCAATGAAGAGTGTGTTTTGTTGTGAATAATGTTCAATTTGTTGATGTTACTGACTTGTACTCAGTATGATGAGATAGTTTATATTTTCCATATATGATTTGTAATATTTATAAACAGGAAGAAATTAGGATTTCAAGGTATGTAATATGTTTTATGTTAGGTCACTACATTCTGTATAGTATGTTTAAAACATAACGAAATGTAATGTGATGTATGGTGCTTAAGTTTTTGAGAATGCTTGGAATTGTTAGTACGATATGTTTTGGGTGCTATTATGTGTGGCATCTACATGTCCTCCTAACGGGTATGTGGGTGTTACATATAGCCTATTAAGTTCAAGATAAAAATCCATACATAATTAGGCTTCCTAAAAATTTTTGTATAATTATTTTTGTCTATATTTGTTAAGAAATTTTATTTGTACTAAATTATTTAGAGTTTGTGATGTTGAAGAGTTTAAGGCATCAGAGATAATAGCTCCATTTGTTCTTTTTATTTAACTTGTATAGCTAGAAGAAACTTGTAAAAACCTAAACTTTTTTTTCATTTGAATATAAATTTTTATTTTCAGTTAATAGTATTTTCACTTGAATAGTGATTTTTGGGGACCCAACAAAAATAATGAAAATATATGGAATAAGCATTAAAGTCTAATGATACTGAAATGCATCAAAAATAAGTCTAATGGGATGGATTTTAGGAGTTCCAAAAATTTTGGATTAAAATATACTTTTTAGAAAATAATGGGTAATGATGATTTTAAACCCATTCAAAAAAATTTAAAGCATCCAATCAACAAGTATTGAATCTAATTAGAGTATTTCATGGTCAATTTGATGATAAGACAATTGTCGAATATTTTCGAAATTTAATTCAGTTAGTTGGTGAATTAAATTCATTAAAGGACAATTTGGTATTTTTGTATAAAATGGTATTAGTGGATTAATGAATCACACTTGATGACCAAATTAGAGGATTAAGGGTTAAGAATCATTAATTACATGGTGATGAGTCATTAGAGATGACCGATGAGAAAATGACATGTGTAATGCACTAAAAGAGATAATATTTGTTTATTAGAGTTAGCGGGGTTATGGCATAAGTATGGAACGCTTAGGGCAATAGTGGAGAGTATAAAAGCAAAATTTATTCATGATTGCTTTATTTTAGTGTGTAAACCATGAGAGTGAAAAAGAAAAGGAGAAGAAGAGAAGCTAAGGTGAATATTTGGCCAAGGAGAAGAGGAAGAAGAGCGTAGCTAGTTTTAATGGATTTTAAGTGTAATTTGGAGAAATTTTGATCAAGTCTAAGTGCTCATCAACTACCTAGGAGATGGAAAGAAAAAGTGGTAAGTTTTTCCTAGCTTAAGCTACTAATTTTGTGGGTTTTTGTAAAATCACTGGTGGTTTTTTTGACTTAGTCATGGAGTAGATAATAAGCTTTGAACCATTTAGGGGTTGAAAGCAAGAAAGTAAACTAAGAGATCAAACTTGAAAGAATTGGTCAAGGTTAGGTTTTTGTGATTAAAAAGTAGACTTCAATCCATATATGTAGGAAGCTAATTAGTGTGTTGAAAATAAAAATGAAATTGAATGATGGCTAGATTATGAATTTGGATTAGGTAAAAGTTATGAAAGTTTGAGGATTTTATGCTTAAATGGTTAGGGATGATATTATGTGAATTGAATAATGTTATAGGTTTTAAAAGATGTATTTTTGATATTATATGTTAAAAAATGGAAGAATGATGTGTATCAATTTGGCAAGCTAGAAAATTGTTGGAGAAATTTTGTAATTTTTAGTTTAATGTGTTTAGATGATGCTTGGCATGGATCTTACGTGAATTGTGTTGAAAAATTGGGAAAAACTGAAACAATAATATGTGCATGTGTGTGTGTGTGTGAGAGAGAGAGAGAGAGAGAGAGAGAGAGAGAGAGACGTGAGGGAAATTCAGCCTTAAGAGGAAATGTAGTTGTTGAAGTTTGATCATCGTTATGGCGTAAATAAGCTAAAATTTTAAGGTTGTCATTGTGAAAAATCAAATGGAAAAATCTAGCATTAATACCATTAAATATTCGGTCATTTGCTGAATTAACTGGGTGAGATAGTGTTTTAAAGAAATTGATAAGTTAGAATGGGTAAAATATGGTATTTAAGTAACTTCCGAAGTTAGATGTTCAAATGAAAAATAATAGATTAGCTTACGGAAGTTTAAGTAAAAATATGATTAGCGTATATGCTATGCGATTAAACACTAATCTTGAATTCAGTTAAACCAAAAATATAGTTTTAAAAATTTGGAAATAAATGCCTAAGTGAAATGTGGTTTGTGTAAGTAAAGGAGAGGCATAGAATGCGTGAGTATGCTTAGCGATAAATTTACAAAATAGTGAGTGTATTTTAATTGTTTTATATGAGTAAATTCTCTGCAAAAGAATTGATGTCATGTGATTTTAAATTATGCATAAAATTGTATGATTATGAATTTTATTAGTATTGTTATTAATATAAAATCCTCCAATAATTGACTTGTAAATATACAAGTTGCTTTAATTTACTAAGTGGTTTAAATTCTATAGCAAAAGTCAAGGTATTAAGAAAATTTATTTTTAGCCTATGGTACACCTTGATGGTATTATAGATTTATCGGTCGAAGTACGCTAAAATGTGCATGGCAGTGTATAAGAGGCGTTAGTTACTAACAGTGGGTGGTATTTTGTCTATTAGTAGGCCAATAAGTTGTCCTCTACATGTATTGGGCATATATAGTGCTAGCCAAAATTGTTAGGGTAAGCACTATAGAACCAGCTCCATAACTAGTGATTAACAAATCGTAGATAAGCGATGCATAACCAACTTCGTGACTTTATACCTAGTGCACTGTGTTGTAAAGAAATTAGTAGCGGGCTATGTTGTGTAAGAAAATTTATGAAATCATAGATAAGCAATGCATAGCCAACTTCGTGACTTTATACCTAGTGCACTGTGCTGTAAAGAAATTAGTAGTGGGCTATATTGTGTAAGAAAATTTTATGAAAATAATAATATCATCACTATTTAAGTTAAAAGTTATTTTAATTTGGTTTCAAGAAGCTTATGTGTTTTACATTAGTATTATATCATACGAAATGAAATAAATTTATTTTATAGAGGTTTAAATTGTTAAATATGATTTAAATAAAAAATTTAACACTCACCGAGCTCGTTTAGCTCATATTATATTTTATGTTTTTGAAGTAAAACCTCCCGATGCACGCTTAAGGCCTTCAGTAGCAAAGACTCTACCTCACGGGTAGTTAGCTTCATCACATGTTGTTGTGCAGCCATTTTTTCCTTGTAAATAATTTTTGGGAATTGTTGCATATATATGAAAATGTTTTGAATGCATTTTTGTGTAAAGAATGCATATATATAAACGTTTTAAAATTAAATGCATGAATGTGTTTTAGCTTTTTCAAAATTAATTGATTTAATTGTTTGAGGTTGTTTTTGAGTAGATTTGAAGTCTAAAATTTATAGTGGAGAATTTGGTGTGAATATAGAAATGTTTTAAACATTTTTAGTTATAACATACTACGCTCATAAAGCATATGTTTGACATATTTGTGAACATACTCTATAAAAGGGCATGTTAAGACGGTCGCATTTCCAAATTTTTAAGGCATCTTATATCAACTCATTACATATTTTAATCCTTTCAAATTAAAAACATTTCAAATCTTCATTTTGAATCATTTCATTCACAATCATATTCAATCATAATCATTTTGTCCCATTTCATTTACAAACATATACAGTCTCGAATCTCATTTCATTTCTAAAATTCACATGTACGTTATATAGCAGTTAAGAGATATAATTCTTGGTACTACATAACTAAGACATTTGCAGGTACGATTGATCCCGACACTAACCCATGTCTAAATGTAGAAACTACTTCAACTAGACTAGTTAGATCTCCTCTAAACCTAAAAATTAGCGTTGCAATTTTGATGAGTTTTGCGAACTCAGTGAATGAACCATCGTTAATATGCTCACTCAAAACAAAATATAAACATCACAAGTATATTACATAGTTCAATCAGCATCTCACATCATTCAAAATCAAATCCCATATATCACATTATTTTGAATTTAGTACACGATCACAATATACATCATATTTCAACAAGTCTATTATGAATACAAAATGTAATCATTTCAGAATAATCCAATCATTCATATCATCAAGATGTAAACAAACATTGCATATCATTATATCAACTGAATTTGGTCATTCTTTGCAATCATTCACACGATACATGTAATGATATAAATATATAGATGCACTTGAGATTCCACTTTCATTTTTATTTTGTTATGAACGAGCACCTATTTAAATATCTCGTATCCCTTATGGATACCAGACTCATTTAAGATAATGTCCCATATGCATTGTGGATACCAAGCTCATTAATCATTTTATAACACCCCACTCCTATCAAACATTTGTGCCTGTACTTCCTTCAGACATTTGAGCATATGCTCGATGGAAGCAGTGCCTTAGAGCAATCACATTCACTTTTCATGGCATAATCATTAAAACATAATTATCATAATATTTAAAAACCCAATTCCTCATTTTCATTTCATAAAACCAAATATATATTGTAGCATACATACTTCATACTTATATACAATATCAAAGAATTATCAGAGTCTACAACTTTTTTATGAAATATGCTACATGCTATATGAATGAGGAACTATACAAAACTCTATCTAAATCCTTCAGTTTTAGCTACTGACCTTTGAGCTATTTCTTCTATCTAAAATTAGTACTATATCTCTTCTAAGTTGTCTTAAAAGCTAAGCCCACTCTCTCGCATTTGCAAAGTCAATGTTACAATATTGATGAGTTTTGTTAACCCAGTGAGCTACCCATCATCGATGGCTCACTCATAACACATAACATATACAGTTCATGTTTCAAGTTCACAAACAATTTATATCATCATATAATGCACATCTTTCACCAATCATCAAAAAGCACCATATAACACTTGGTTCACTTATTCACCTTTTACATTCATAATGGTTTATACAATTCATTTCAATCATTCATATAAGGCAAATTAAATTGTATGTGCAATGTTTATGAGACTCACTTTCATTTATTAATTTGTTGTGACCGAGTGCCTTTTTCACTATCTTGTATCCATTGTAGATACTGGGCTCATTAATAATTGTCCCTTATCCATTGAAAATATAGGGCTCATTATACATAGTAAGCTAGAGTCTCTTACCACATTTTAATCTTTAAGCTCTTTTTTACTGGTGACTCTAGTCACAACTGCCTTTATATTATCATGAATTCATGTAGTAAAATGCATCATATGTATTCAAGCATTTACTTGTACTCAATTTTCTTAACATTCACATTCACCATCCGACCTTAGTCCGGCATTCAACAATTAAGTTAAGTATCATATATTTTGTCAAATTCACATACAATGAGCACTTCCAATATATTATTCATGCATCAAATGCCTCAGACATTCAATTTCTGGAATCAACACATTCACATCACATAATAATTCAATTCAGAATTTAAACGAAACAATAAATCAATGTGAGACCATCTAGGTTACTCACAGTATGCTCAAGATAGCTATTGCCTTAACGTCCTGGCAATGTCTAGATGCTGTTGCTTTAATTGCTCTTCTATATCATGCAATACGAACAGATTTACACATTACTAATTTACACATTTTCATGAATACTCAATCATGTACATATGTATATGTGATATGTATAATGCATGTTCAATGACAATCCTGGGTTTTTTTTTAATTCACGTCTTATGATCATTCATACTCCATAACTCATATATGTCTAAATTAAACTTAGATTTACACTTCATTTGTACAAGATTAATCTAAATTCATCTTTCAATCATTTACTAAGGTCATTCAAGCATTAAAAGATTACAAAATATCCAATTTATCATTCACCTTTACTTAATACACATCATTCACCTTCTTTGGATCACAATATCCTTCATAGGATCACTTTTTTTTATAACATCTCCAAAATTTCAGATCTGAACAGTTGGTAAATAACAATCCATTCTTGAATTTATACCCTCATTCATTAGCCTAAAAATATCACATATTTAATTCCTTATTCAATCATCATTCTAGGTTCAATTCAAGCTTCATTCAAGCCATCATGTGAAATTACCTAACCATTTATTGTTTCAAATATCACACAAAAGAAAAATAACTAACATTGATGGCCTTTCCAGTTTTTTTTCCAAGATAAAAAATGAGGTATTTAGGTAATAAATTCTTCTTAAAAAAATTTCCTATATGTATTAAGTTTCTAACGACATCAAGTTCATGTAGATTGGTTCAGTATTTTGCAAGTTATCCCTAAACTACTACAAACTGTTCTCACAACATGACAGCACACAATACTTAACTTCAATCCAAATTTTGAAACTATTATAGACAGAATTCAAATTTGATTCCTTCATGAAAAATATAGCCATATGTCTCTAGTTTAATATAAAATTAAAATCACCCCATTTGGATGTATACAGATCAAGATATGTCTAAAATACAAATGTAGGTTCAGTGGAAACACTACAGCTAAAATATTCTAGCCATTTTCCCTCAATTTTCTAGATTTTTAACTCCTACATCTAATACATCTTGTACACAGGTTATCTTTTCTACTTCATTTCCTCTTCATTCTCACCTCCATTTTAGCTTAATATCATTCATAAACAAATCATAAACAATGGTTGATCGTAAACACAAAAATAGAACATCAACGTATACATACATTCATCAAATTTCTGCTCACATTCTACTCCATTATCACCTTCATCTTATCTCTAACTATCATCATAAAATTTGTTATTCAACAAATAATGAAGAACAATATACTTACTTGATTAACTCAACTCTTCTTCAAAAATCACCATGGAACCCTAGCCTCCAAGCTTATACAATCATCAACTCTTCAAGGAGGAATAAGTTATATTTTTAGTAACAAGATGAAGAGATAGCCAAGATCTCGAAGTGGTTAGTGTTGAATATTAAGAAAACTCACATTATGAGTGAGGGTTGTCAAGGTCACGAATGGAGAAATAAAAGAAGAAGATGAGAGTTTGTAACAAATCGAAAGACAATGAAGCCAGTCTTGCAAGATGAAATATCGTGGGTTTATAACATAGTAATTAAATGCTTGGTGAGTGTCATGACACTTACCATATAAAGAATCAAATTAACATCTTTTAATTATGGTACTCAATACCATTTAATCTCTAGTCCATTTGTCACCCAATTCTTAATCCAATTGTTACCCAATTTTCAATGTCACAATCTCAACAAATCCTAATACCATTTGCCAATTCTACTACCATAAATTGATTGTCTTACCAAATGGCATTTTCCTAATCTAAAAATACTCATAATTTTAGAAAATTTTCCAAATTTTCGATGAAAATTCTAAATCAATAATTATACTCATCCAAATCAATTTTTAAGACAAAATATTCACTATTCACATTATAATCATTTGAAAATCATTTATATCCCAGAATAAATCAAATGAGTGTATCAACAGTTATTGTAATGTGTACAAAAAAATCAAATTCACGTATGTATATGCTAATATTATGCATAAGCATGAAATACATTTCCTAATTTGTCAATAATATCTCTCATATTCAGTATTTTAGAGCTCTAACCCTTAATATGGGGAAAACGTGATGTTACATGTTGAGCCTGTGGCTCTTTGTGTACATTTCCTAAGCTTTAAGCCCTTTTTCACATTGGTCACTCAGGTTACAATTCCTTTATCTGATCATGCATATTCATATGAGGGAATGCATTATTTCACATAATATGCTATCAATAACTGTCATTCAATGTACATAGTCATTTAACATATTCATCAAATCTGAGTCTGGCATTCACCATAAAGTTGAGAACACTTTTTCCATATTCACATACATTTAGCTTGTATATATCTAGTTTGCAATTAGGTTTATGCCTTAAGTAAGTTTGGTTACCCTCAATTCATCAATCATACATTCATTGATCCTTCCCTAGCATTATATATTCATATAATTTCCTAATTCTCATTTAACCGTATCTATTTCCTAAGAACATCTTTATACTATTAACAACTCATACTACCGAAATTCATATACACTGATATCAAACAATCCATTCCTTAATTTATAGCCTCGATTAACAAGTTAAACTTATCAAACACTTAATTACTTAATCAAGCAACTTTCTAGGTTCATTTCAAGCCCCAATCATGTCCTAATGCACCAAAGTAAAGCAACTTACCCTTATATGGTTTATCCATCACACAAAACACATTTTTTTTCACTTCAAAAAATTTCCCATGAATGTGGGAAGGAGCTTATGTAGCTCCCACAATCTTGGGATAGGTAAATTGTAGGTACTCCTTCATTTTCCTTCAAAATTTTTCTAGCTTTTAACATCTTCATACCAAATACAACATCTTCATCATAGTCCATTAATTATACCTCATTTATACCTTAATTATACTTCAATTTACTTATCAAATGCATATCTAATTCCAACTTAAAATTATTCAATTGTTAGCTTGTGAACTATTGTCTTTCATCCATCAAAAATCAACATAGCAATTTCCATTCAATATCTTTCATATAGTCCTAGTTCTTTCCCATTTCAAAAACACTACACTAGCACTTTTTCTTTAGCATAAATTCACCTATATTGTACTTCAAAATTCAATCTAATTCATCCATAAAACAACTTATATAACCTATGGTTTTCATACATCAAGAACAAGACAGAAAAGTATCTAAGTTCATTTATCAATTCTAGCACACTTTATCATCAATATCATATACAATCCATCCCAATTCAATCATCATAAACTCTCTATTATAACATACCATAAAGAACAATCTTTTACTTACTTGTAAAATCATTTAACTAGCTCTCCATACATGCAAAATCATCACTAATTCAGGTTACCAATAGGTTGGTTTCAGCAAGGCAAAATGATGATAGCTATCTTTTAGCAAATTATGGCTATCTTTGAGCTTATTTTTATGTGGATCTTGAGTGACTATGAATGAAATGGAAGCAAGATGTAGAAGCTACTAGGGTTTCAATGGTGGGAGTGATGGAAAAGAGAAAATTGAACAAAGTTGAACTACTCCTGCAAAAACTTGACACATTAGGTGCTAGGTGCCACCTTATTACCATGACATTTGTCCTTAAGCATGTAAGCCATTTATCCACTCCATAAGCTTCCAAATGTCACCTAGTTACTAGTCCATTTGTCACTCAATGATCAATGTCATTTGTCAATTAATCTTTATGCCAAATGTCACTCAATTATCTATGTCAAATATCACTCCTTTTATAGGCTTTTTCATCCTAATTTTCCATGTATCCACTTGTCTTGCCACTTAGCATTTTACCTAGGCTAAATTAATTCATCAATTTCTCAATTGTAATAATAAATTCCAAGTTACCAATTATAGTCCATCAAGTCTTGTCATTGGGAATAAGATATTGGAAATACACATTCATGTTACATTCATTTTAATTTCATACCCTGAAATATGTCAATTGAGTGCAATTTGTCAAAATCACAATTTATATGTGTAAGCTAATATTATGCATATAAATACAATCATAAAATTATATCACAAATGTATCAAATTCATTCTATATGATGTCACTCATGTGACTCAATAGTCTAAAATTTTAATAAAATGATTTAAAAAAAACCCCACTGTTTATATTTATTAATATTGAGTTAAGGCTTTTCGTTAAAAGGAAAATAGGCTTAGCTCCACGGGAACTTTTCAGCTAGATTAAATATCGACTAAAGGGCCACCATGGGTGCCAAGCAGGCTGCTTAGTGTTTTCAAAAGAGCAGCTTTTTAAAACTCTTCATTGTCATTTTTCTTAAATTAATTAAAGTTATTCCTAGAAATTTCATAGGGCTTAAACATAAAAGTTTTAATATAATTTTTCTATAGTAATAGTAGGACCTTTAAGAGTTTTCTATAATCTAAGAAGTTGAACTCATATAGTTTATAGGTGGCTATTTTCTATAATTATTTTGGTATATGATATTTTTAATGTCTATCAAACTTATACTCTCTTTTTTATTTTTTATTTTAAGGGGAGAGAATATAATGCGATGTTTTTATTGAGAATTTTCATATTCACAAAATAAAGAATTTTTTATTGTATCTTTTATTTAAAACTAGTTTCTTCTTCTTTTTCTTCTTCTTCTTGTTATTATTTTGTTGTTGTTGTTGTTGTTGTTGTTGTTGTTGTTGTTGTTATTGTTGTTGTTATTACAAAGAGTTTTAAAAATATGTTTTGTTTTATTCTCTTAGGCATAAATTTCAAAATAGTAAAAAAAACATATGAATCTTATAATTTTTTTTATACAAAATTATAGTAAAGTTCTTGCATTTGTTTTCTTTGTTATGAAAGGTTATTAAAAAGTAATAATCTTTTAGTTTTATCATGCAAAGAATAAAAATATTCACCTAATCTTGTTTACGCTCAAAATTTTTCTAACCTAGGTAATTTAATACTCATATTGTGAGTTATTAAAGAGAAAAGTATAGGTGATTATGAACATTATTTTATGGATTTTTATAACTAGATTGACAAATATTTTTATTATAATTTAACCTTTGAAGTTTAAAACTTGGTAATTAACTAAATGTACAAGCATATAGTCAATTATAGCAAGTTGTTAAAATTAAAGTAATATAAAGTATCAATCCCATAGGGAACTATATATTACTATGTATATTAACCATAGATTAAAAAACACTAAGTAAATATAAAAGTAACAAGATTTAAGAAAATAATTAAATTTATAAACTAATAGAAATAAGATAAATTAATTAATAAAGAAAGATCAATAAAACACACATTAGAGATTCGAGGTTAATTTATATGGAATTATAATTATTGCATAATATTGATTATCTAAGTTGAAATAACAATTAACTTATCTATTCCCTCTGTCGACGCATATCGGTATATCTAACTAGATAACTACCATTTATCGATATATGGCTCAACCTAATTAAATTCATCACATATATTTGATCTATTTCATTATTATTAAAAGTTTAGGATATTATTGTTCTTTAGTGCTAAAGTGTTTATTTTCCTAGTACATTAATTGTACTTCACCTATCAGTCCTTTATGCAATTCCTATGATTGAATATATAATGATCATGCTTAAATATAAGATTAAGAATAAAGAGAATAAATTCAACTAGACAATAATCAAAGTATGTATTAATACTCTAAGATCTATCACGAGTTATATCCTTAACTCTTACTAGGATTTGAACTATTAAACATAATGAAAACAAAACAAAATTAACCTAAAGGAAAGAAGATAAAGAAAGTTTTAGGAGAGTTGTTAAGGGTTCCTCTAAATGTTGTTGCATATCCCTCCTTCATGAAAAGAAAACCTAAAACTAAAAGCTTAGGGGTTGTTTGTTTATTTTTTTTTCATTTTTTGTTGTCGTTTTTTAAAAAAGAAAAACAGGTAAGTAAAACATGTTTGGCTTACTCTGTTGCAATTTTTTGTTTCTGAAAATAAAAAAAATCACAACAGTTTTACAGAAACCAGAAAACATCATTTCTCTGAATTTTGACAACATGTTTTCTTCGACAGAAAACCAACATATCTCTGCTTTCTATCTTGAAAATAATAATAATAATAAAAGTAAAAAATCATAATAATAATTAATAATAATAATAATAATAATAATAATAATAAGATAATTAATTTGATATAATAAAATTAATATTAAAAATAATAATATTAATTTGGTAAGTAGAAATTTTATAACAAAAAACAAATACCTAATT
>JANITW010023253.1:0-35669 GCA_027564335.1 Erythroxylum williamsii | reverse complement strand
TAGATTGTTAGTAAAAGAGTTGGATATCCGTGTAAATAATTGAGTAAGAAAGCAGTCTACTTCAGATCCCAGAAAGAGAGAGAGTTCAACAATCCGAGAGGCGATCTCGAACAAAAAATATGTGAAAGAGACCGATCATGTACTAATGGCAAGGTCCGGGATGCGGATAATCGTCTTGATGAAGTTCATTTTTAGCTCTACCTTCTTTAGTGTTAAACCTACTCTAAAGCGGTCTAACAATCAGAGGTAGCTCGAGTCTCTAATAGGACGAAGTAAGAGAGTCTCGGTAAGCATTCCTTTAGCAAGCGCTTACGCCCTTGCTTCTTACCGCTCCGTGGGAACATACTTTGATTATTCGTAGATCGGATCTTGCCGGGTTAAGGACTTAAACCAAGCATCTTTTGAGTCCCTTAATGGTATTCGTTGCACTTTCTTCCCCTAATAAACACGTTGCTTCGACTCTACTCGTCCTTTCGATTTTGAGAAAGCTAGAGCCAAAGACGTCTTTTTCGATGAAAGCGGAAAGGAAATGCCAGTTAGGTTTTAGAGAAGACAATTAGAGATTCAAAGCGCTAAAGCCTGATTCTTTTAGTCTAGTCATCTTTGATAGATTTGGTGGGAAGTTCGACGAGTTTAGGTTTTGTTGGGAAGGAAAAGAATAAGACCAGACCAAAAGTTAGGAGACCAGAGCGAACGAAGGGATTGTCTCTAGTGGAGCGACGTAAGGAGCGCAACGCGACAAGCCCGAGTGGAGCGGATCCTTTCAGGCCGAAAGCCCTACCCTTTCAAAAAAGAGTGGGCGAGGTGCATGGCGCCAGAAATCGAGCCATTTTTTCCTTTCTTTTGTGCCAGCCGGAAGCAAGAGAAGCGAGCAGGAGACCTTTGATCCTAGGAAGGCTATTGGGTTGGAAGAGCAGGGAAAACTGTGGATTGGAAGAGTAGGAGCAGGGAGAGTCATCTGAAGAAGATCCCTATGTCGGAATGTTCATTGGTGCTATGACTCATCAGGCACAAAAATGGGTCTCCAGCCTTACTATCTTTGATAGCGGAGAAACCCATAGAAATGTATTCGCTGTGTTCGACTCGGGATCTGACTAGAATTGCTATAGGGCAGATCTTGTCCCTTCTGTTTACTGGGAGAAATGTTCTGAAAAGGCGAGGGCCGTTGATGGTTCTAAACTATCTACTCCATGGATGGTGAGATATATCTAGATCTGCAAGTCTTGTTCATGCATGAAGCTCGACTTTGTCATCTTGACTGGTTCAGAGTTCCCAATACTTCTAGGAAATCCCTTCCAACCACTGATCAAGATTGAGAATTATGTAGACTAATTGAATTCATAACCGTTATATTGGCGACACTTGTATATGTATGAGATCTATGCCCTTGCTTGCCTCAGCCCTAAACTATAAATCTAACTAAACTAGAATCTAAGTATCTATAAAGAGAACTAGATAGTGGGGACTAGCTCTCATTTGTAAGCAATTCGTGATTCTCGGGTATTCTGAATATTTATATATATATTTTATATATCTTTACTGAACTGCCTGATTTAATTGAACGAGAAAGACAAACTCATATGTAAGTAATAAAGACAGCCGTCTATGCGAAAAGGATGCGAAATGCATCTGATCGAGGTCAGCGGGGGCTTGAAAGGGCGGAGTAGAGTTCCTTCCAGGGCATCCAACTCTTTTTTTATGGAGCTGAGGCGGTGGCGGGGAAGTACACACTGTGAACTTTACAGAGAAGGGATAAAAAACATACTAGTTCAAAACTAGGGGGGGAAAAAGATAAGTATGAGAAACAATTACTAATCAGAATCAAGAGATAGCTTTTCAGCTAGCAATGAAGCACATAGCGCATAGCTTAACGCCTGGGAAGGGGATACCGCGTATACTACCCAACCCTATTAAGGAGTGGGGTATACTGCTTCTCAAAGCGCTTCATTCTATTCTAACTCTAACTGCCAGCCGAGCCGCTATAAAGCAGAAGGAATTGGTTGAGCGAATTGGCAGTCAAAGAAGTAGTTCAACTCACTCGACCGAAGTAAGAAGAAGGTTGTGCAGGTGAAAACCCAATAGATCTACTTTCGAAGATCGCTCAACCTTGCTCACGAGGGAATGTGGAATATTGAACTTTAAATAGGTTCAAGACGGGAGGCATGCATCTATGAGAGCCCAAAAAAAGCCCAATTCAATCTTAAGCTGTCCTTTTGTCTTCCATTTCATCCCCGCATTTGTCTTGTAGTCAGCCGGGTTGGGTTCTATCTCTTTGCCAGTCGGCCCACTTCGTTCCTTTTACTTCTAGGCCTGGGACTTCCAGGATGCCTCATTCACCACATCATGCTTACCAGCCACTGGAGCTAGAGAAGCAACCCTTCACCCTTTTCAGCCCTTCGTATCAACCCGCTTGTTTTTTACATCAACAGGACCCCCGGGAGCATCTACGACCAAGACCCCAAGGCCGGAGCTAGGTTTGGGCCAAAGGGGCCTAGGAGGAAGCAACCACTCGAGCAGAGAGTTTTCAAGTAGTAGTTTCAAGCCGGTTCAAGCCTTTTCTAGCCTTACTTCCTCAAGGTTTCTACAACCATCAAGCGAAGAAGCTTCTAGGACTGATCAAAGAATTAGCCCACCCTCCAACCGAGTATCCATAAATAGAATCGGAGGATGCAAGTGAAGCTAGCGCTTTCCTTGAGTAGCCAAGTGGTCCAAATGACTATCTTGTTATCTGTGGTTAATGGGTCTTGAGTTTGATTGTTCCTTGGGTTCAGATAAAATATGTAATTTATAACTGGTAATAGCTTTTTGTTTTATTATTGGATTGGGTGAATAACCCGAGTCTTCTATAGTTTGTTTCTTTCGAAGATGGATCCAAGGTTTAATAAGCTAAAGCTGATCGGGGGTGCTATATTCATTTCATCTTTCTTCCATTGTTCTTTGTTCTTGGGTGGTAATAGCTGCTGCGGTGGTAATTCCTTCGTTTGTATCCTCGATAAGCAGCTGATGTTCCACTTTTCCTTTCTTGTATGGATAAGTCGTTTTCTTGGTTTTAATGAGTGGGTGAGGAGGGGGGTACCTGTACCCACGAATGCTTTTAGTTTTTAGTAACCTATTCTATATGTGGCAGCCCGAGCTACACCTTCGAAGTGCTCTTTCCGCTTGTTGGCGGGTTCATTAGTGGTGTTGGGAAGTACTCTAAGCGGCCTAGTTGGAACGGTGCGAAATCCATCTTTCTATTTGATTTTCCTGGGGCGAGTCAATCCCAATCCTTCTACTGAATGAGTGAGCCGTAGCGAGCGGAGCTAAGCGAATGTTTATTAATTCCTTCTTTTAGTCGGTCATCAGCAAATGGTTCTTTATTTTTAGCAAATGGCTTTTTTTCGCCCTTGTAGTCTCTCTTACTACGGTTGGTGGAGCGGGGGTCGAACCCCTAGCTCAGGTTGTTGCGAAGTTTGCTTGCATGCTGAAAGTGAATGACTCCCTTTACCTGTCTTTGAATCATGCTGAGAAAGAGGTGCTTTTAGCCCTTCGAGAAAGCGTTCTAACAATCAGGGATTTCCGCTATATCCAGTCCACTTCGGTGCAACGCTCTATGGCTTCACTTTCCTTGTAGGGAACTGCTTTGTTCAAAACCTGGACAAAGCTTTAGCGTCTCGTCCCGGCGGCAGTCAACATTTCTTTCTTCAGGTCCCTAAGCCCAATCCATTAATAGAATCATTCCTATGCAATCAAACTCAAGCGCTAACGCCCCTTTATCGATACCTTTTGATAGATGATATTAATGCGCTCAAGAAATCTATCTTACTAAAGGCCCTATCTAAACCCTATGTTGTAAAGCTACAGCTGGAAAGGTTTTCTAGAGCAAGGGTGCGCCCCTTCTTTCTTAAAGTCAACTTTCTCGCTTGTTGCTTTAGAAAGATTGCAGCTAGCGCGCTTTACTAATAACATAGAAAGGGCCTTTCTCGCTTGTTTAGAAAAGTTTTCCGAGGCCAGAAAATGAAAATAAAATAGTGTTGATCCGGTCGAATGGTAGAATCATCTAGGGGGTCGTTAGGAATCGATAGTCGTTTTATGGGCATACGAGTCACAGCCGGCCGGGAGGAGGAGAGATCAACGAAAGAGCTACTAGTTGGAAAGAAAAGGACGAGACCCCCTTTCGTACATTTCTACTGGTCCAGACATTCGAATAGCCAACGAAAGACCAGGAGATTCGATCTATAAAGTACTTCCCGCAGGGTTGACGGCTGTGTTGTGTAGCTGGAAGTACGAAATCAATCCCGGCACGACCGATGACTTAGTCTCTTTCTCCGCTTCGACTCAACCACCTTCTTAGAAAAGATCCGATAGATAGCAGCTACCTAAGGTTTGGTACCTTCACCAATCACGGTTTTTCATATAGGTCAGTCCTAGTACTATGTTGTCTAAGACTAATAGGCAGGCCTCTTACTCTTAGAGAGCAGTAGAATGTTGGGTTAGCTCTGTCTTGTTGTGATAGGGGGGTGAGGGGAACTGCTCAGAAATGTCTTAGTTGGTTGAGGGGTGACCGATCCGGTCAATTAAAAAATAGGATAACAAAAAAAGATCTATCTGGTGTAGCTAATGTGGCTTTCTCGATCTATAGTTCCTACACTGCTCCGGCTTCCCTCACTCAAAAGATCAGCTGTTGTGACACAGGTGTCTCGAGGTAGGCCGTAGATTGAATAGAGAAAGACGGGCTCGTATTTGACAAATTTCGAGCAACCTCCAACCTTTCATTTTTATAAGGCCACTCCTATCTCTTCCGGTTTTCAGTGACCTGACCACTTTTATGCTTCAAATGAGAAGTTGCGCTTTTGATCTTGTTCTCAGCTCCAGGTCTGGTCCTTTAGGTGAGGCTCTTTACTTTACAGGGTGGTTGGTGGTTCTCTTTACGGTTCAGGAATTCGTGGTTGGTTCACTTTTGTTTGTTTAGTTACAGTTCATGCCCACTCGTCATGAACCCCCGCCCGCCCCGGCGCTGAGTCGCAACTCTTTCTGTAGAAAGTCGAAACCTCCTTCAACTGACTCAGTCAGTAGGTTTAGAACTATCCTGCAGGTCAAAACATTTCCTTTGAATAGATGTGGTTCTCTCCATATATATAATAAAGAGTGAGCGCTCATTCTTATTATATATTATGTTTTCTGTTTTTTATATCTTCTTTGTCTGAAACTTCCTTTCCTCAGATCCAAAACCCCGAAGAAGTCAACTGGTAAGCTATCTATCGGGGGCCTATTTCAGCGTCACAACTTCCAACCTTGGGAGCTTTTTTTTATGGTTTCTTTCCCTCGAGTACCCACCGCCCCTCTTGGTAGAGTTACGACCGCTGCTCCCCACCTTTTTCTTCTGCATCACGATATCATGGCAGACCTGCTACTGGTGAGAAAGGCATGTTTTAGATTCGTGGAATGAAGGCCGTAATAGATGTTGTGAGATTCTTCCCAGTATGGAATGAGCCTTGGATAAGTCCGCGTTTTTTTTGCTAAATTTCGACCAGTTGGAACGATTACGAAAGTTTCCGACAGTTAGACCGTTTGAGACTTTGCAATTGGTCAGCTACACACGTCGCTTTCATTTCCAGCTTTTGAGCCGGGCCAATGATCTTTCGAATTTCTCGTATCGTTTTTCGTGGATTAGCACGCCGCCTTTGATTTTAAATGGGATTTCTGGCTAACCCTTTTTTTGACCTACTTTGTTGAGGTGGCGAAAGTCGCCTAAATCAAACCAAGGAAAGAAAATCAGCTCGACCAAGGGGAGAGGAAAGCAGTCTAGCAGTCAAGAAGTCTCATCCCAGGGGTACTTTACTAAGCATTGAACTCTCCTCTGAGCGTCCTCAGTTTAAGGACGAGAAATGGCAACTACTGATTCGGACACAATGGCACCGCCTTAGACAAGCGCTTCCAGCAACCTTAAGAGTACGACGGCTGCTTTCCGTATTAACTGCCACCTCTCGCTCAATCCAATAGAATCATCAATCGTTCCTTGTGATGAGCTTGAAACTAGCCTTGAAGCATAGGCTAGGCAAGGAAGTTCTCCAACAACTCTCAAATACTCGACGCCATAGAAGCGCTTTTCACGGGCAATAGATAGGGAAGGAAGCATAAGCAAGAGCTGGAGCTGAGGAAGGGCTACTAGTTAGGCCAAGAGCTAGGCTAGCTGCTTTGTTGTTGTAGTTGTTAATTCATAAACAGAATAATCATAATCCGATCTTTCAGAATTGACCGTGGATTGAGTCAATCTTTGTTCAGTTCAGCATCCCCTTTGATAAAAAGATGCTCGAAAAGCACATTTTTACGCTTTTATAACGTGCGTTGAGCATGGTGAGCAAACGAAGAAGGTGAAGACCTATGCTTCTTTATAACGGCTTTTCCTTTCCCGTCTCGATCTGTTCCCGGTCCTAGCGATCTGTGGACGTACCCCTTCGCGAGCGAGAACAAATATCAGATAGAGAACGATGATTCTCGTATAGTATAGAAAGAAAGCGCTAGTTGAGTTTCGTCTTTCGAGCGAAGAAAGCTCTTTCGATTGGCCTTGTGTGATGAAGTTATCATGAGTTCCTCGTTTGAGTTAATGCTTTGGAAGTTTAGAATATGACGCTCTAATTGATTCGGTTGAGGTCCACTTCACTGTCCCTTTCTTTTTCTTTCTCATGCCTAAGGCCTAAAAGCTGCCGCTATCTCATAGCCAGCCTTGCGCCCCCTTATCTTAGAAAGCCCTTTCTGGCTGGCTAAAAAGACTTATCGATGCTATTCAAAGCAGCAATTCGCAGGCTTAAAGCGAGAGTTAATGGTTGACTATAGAATCGGATCGGGATGGGTAGTTTATTTTAGCCCACAAAAACCTCCGACCAACAGATACGGAATGGGCATCATCATTTAGAGGTCAGGCTTCATTAGTGCCAGTCCCTGTGGTTGTGTGAGAAAGCCTCACTTCACTTATGACAGTCGAAATGCCATTCTTGATTGAACTTCACCACGAGTGGAGTGATAAGCCAATACAATATGGTGGAACCTGGGAGAGGCAGAAGAGTAATCATCCTCATTTCGAGCTAAAACACTTCCTGGCTCATGCTCCTACTTGCACTTGCATGAGATCAAAGCAGGTGGACATGTCTTGGTTATGGCAGGCCCTGACTTAGGATAGGAATAGTGCGTCGTGCGAAATGGTTATCTTTTCTATTCCAGACGGTCTGTAAGAGAGGGCGGAGGAAGAGAGCCTGTGCGTGAATCCCTTAATCCTGCACCTGCAGCTGGCCCCTTAAGAGATCACAATTTCATCAATAGGGAGTGGGAGTTGAAGCCTTGCTCTCTCAAATCATAGAGAAGGAGTGGAAGGTGGTCCGGTATATAGAATGATTATTGCTTAGGAATCTCTAACACATGTGGGTTGCTCCTCCATAGCAAGAAAAAATGAGATCCTTACCTAAGAACTTGGGATGAAGGGCTTGTTGAATAAGACTGACTCCTTATGGCTTACAGAAAAGGTGCTCTCAAGCTAGATAGAGATTCGCGTCCCCAGAGAGAGTCATTTGATTCAAAGACTGAATGCGCTCTATGCAGCCTATGAGAGAATGCCCCACGTTGGCAGTAAGGAAGATGCACGATCAAAGGGTGGCAGCCCTAGCTAACTCAATCCAAAATGAGACCGAAGGAGAGGCGAGGCCCGGAAAAAAAAGTAAATAGCTTGCAAATGGAATAGAACAGAGAGCTTGGCTTAGAAGGGGACTTCGGACATACCTGTTGTAAAGCGAGATTCTAAAGCGGAAGGATCCAACCGGGAGGGTACATATTTCAACCAATGCTGTCACTATCTAATTAGCCTTCGTAGCAATTCTGCCTTCTTCTGGAAAATCTTTAGTTGCAACTGGTCGAGCTAGTTTACTTCCAAGACTTCACCACAAACGAACTCTGATTTCTCTCATTCAAGCCCTCGAATCCTATCCTTCTTTTTCACTGGATGAAGTTACTTGGCGCTCTTCTTCTGATAACACGAGCTAAGGGACGGTTGGTTTCACTAAAAGGAGAAAGGCGCCTAGGATCCGTGGATAGACCAAACCCTATAGCTGGCAATAGACCTCAATCACAAGCGAAGGCGAAGGGAGCGCTGTAGCGGTAAAAGGGCTCATTCTAGAGGTCACTTGAAGCGACATCACCCACTCTCTTTCTTCTTCTTGTTCTTGGCAAAGCCATTCTTCAATTGTTGATAACAAGCCGTTTATCACTCCCTAGGTTTCTCGCCGTGGAGAGCACCTTTGGGACATCCAATCATCGATAAGACCAGTAAGCATGCCTCTTGTTCAAAGCGGGATAATTCGATTTTTGAATGGAATCACTCTACCTCTGGCTACCGAAGGCCTTATTGTAGCAGCAGCTCCGTGAAAGGCAGTCCTCTTACCTTGTTTAGCTCTTGAAGGCATAGTTAGGAGGATGGTCTAAATCGTTGCTCAATCCTGGTCTTTCCCCTTCTAAGGAGTGCTCGCTTCTCTTTATGTTGTGTTTATTAGCATTCCCTTAAGCCCCAAGAACCAACTCTCATTCTTTACACAATCCATCTTCTTTGATTGAAGGCGTGAGGATGGTTCAAGGATGGGAATTTGAGTTAGGATGGGCCAATCAAGCCCTTTGCTGAAAGGTGAAAGGCTAGCTGTAGGCATCCACGGTGGTCTTCCTCTCTCTCCCGATGGTTTATATAGCTTTACTGACCCCTCCATCTCCCCTTTTTTATTTGAAAGTGGATCAAGAGCACTGGCAGTTGAAAAGAGGAAGATTCAGTCAAACTCATAGGATCCTTGGTAAAGAAAAAATGGAACTCGCTTGATCGTCCTCCCAACATTCCCGTAGCAAGATGAGTTGGCCTCAGTTCAACCATTTGATCAATGTTTAGGGAATTGGGGCTAAAGCGGATTCTTTGCTCTAGCCACTAGACATACGGTTAGAGAAGGAGAATTAGATAGAGGGAGTTTTCTATTTATATAAATATAGGATCACTTTATTGAAAAATTGCGAAAGAAAGAAGTGAAGAAAAAGCACTTCGAGGCGACACCCCCGGCCGCCTATGACAGAGAGTCCCTTCCCCTCTTTGAAAAGCGGGGCCCGTGCTTTCAGACAATGTTTTATAGAAATAGGCATAGATGAACGGGTCATTCGTCGCGGGCCTTTTTGCCTCTTCCTGTTGAGAGTTGGAAGGCGGGTGAGTGGATTGGCAAGCCAGCTAACGGGGCCGCCCAACGAATTGAGGATGACTCAAAACCTATATGCTTAACACATGCGAGTCGAACGTTGTTTTCGGGGAAAATCGACGCTCTGTAAACAAAGGTCGACCCTTCTATGTTGTCTAATCGAAAGGCCGATAGACGAGTGGGCGAGACGGAAATGGGGGGTCGTGGTCGTGGAAAAATGGGGTTCGACTCCCATAGCCCCGATGTGGCGAAAAAGACTGATTCAACGAGATATGCCTTGCCTGCATTAAGATTTAAAACTTGTCGTCTACTTTCAGGAAATGTTCGGAACAGAGAACTTACAATAATACAACGCCGTATTCTCCGAAGATTGAGGAACAAGAATCTATCTATTAAGAGAAAGATTTATTCGAGAGAAAATCGTAACAGTTACATCATTTCACAAACTACACGAAAGTTGTCCCTTTTTCATGGGGATTTACCCATCACAGAGATGCACAGAGGAAGAGAACGAACTTCATATATCCCTTTTCTACTCAATCCAGAAACAAGATCGGATGTTATTCTGGTTCGTCTCCAGTTTTGTGAAACTATTCCTCAAGCAAGGCAGCCGATAAGTCATCGAAGGGTTTGTGTCAATAATAGAATGGTAAGCATTACTCATTTGAAAGTGTCCCACGGTGATGTAATATCTTTTCAAGAAAATGACGCAAGAATCCGCGGTGAAGAAATAAGGAGATCTTTCTATATCGAAATATCAGTTGAAAAAATGTTAGGCAAATTCCTGTATCACCCGGTAAGAATGTGGAGAAGAACAAAAACAGAATGGTTCCACCTACTCAAAACTAAGAGGGGATGCCGCCTACTACTAAAATCCCGGTTTTTGCAACAGTTGCGTTCTTCTATGCAAGAATCAGACTTAGAAAGAATAAAGAAGTTTGGACCCGAAAAAGTATGCTTAGGCAGTTCCTTCGCTGAGCACAACAGAATGAAGATCCATTTTTATCATTTCAAATCCCTATTCTTATCGAAGAAAAGGAACGAGAAAACCCGAAATCTTCCTACTCGAATAATCAGTCCTATAGTTTACAACTCTTCTTTATATAGTAATTGGATCTATTGCTTCGCATCTTCCCAAAAGGTTACTATGAAGAGAAGAATTAAAAGGATCGAACTACCTACTCATTATTCGGAGGTGAATCATAGAACACTAAAAGCTGTGGTATCTTATGTTCCTAACATAGGTCATATCCCTCACGACATAAGATTGAAAGATTTAAACCTTCCTCTTCGGAGCGGAAACGAACGTGGCCAAAACATATAAAGATTGGCGTAGTCGCTCATAGGGACATATCTATCCGGATAGAGAGAGTCTAGATCGATTTATAGATCCCTATCTATATGTATCTCCGTGGCTAGAGATAAAGATAGGGATCCATCTAGATCTTGATTGACTATTTCCATTTTTTTTTTCTTGATTCTACTTGATTGCCTTTTTTTTTTGACGACAAGTTTTAAATCTTAATGCAGGCAAGGAAACATCGTTTTTCAATTATTACTTGTTGGGTCAGAGCGTAGACGAGCGAGCAGAGCCCAGGAAACAGGGGAGCCCGTCATAGAGCAGTCGACTAGAAGTAGAAGACTGCTGGCCTGAGAAAAGGCGGCCTCCCCCGGGAAACACGGCCAAATTGATCTTCTTTCTTTTTTATTTCGGGTTTCTTTATTTTAGGAAGTCATGGACTGATCGCTTGGAGAGACTGGAGTAGATAAAGGTAAGAAGCAAGTAATCCCTTGCTTCTTTCTGTGCTGCGCTTTCCTTTCATACCCTCTTTCTGTCAGTTGAGTAGTCCATAGCCAGCGAAGGAGGTGGTTGCCGGTCTATCACCATCCGCTTAGCCTTTGTTTCTTGGTAGACGTTTCCCTGCCGGTCTGTGCTTTTGATCCCGTAGAGCGAGGGTATTAGGATAGGTTGTAGGCGCATGCCTTTCTTTTCCTTTTTTCGTTATAAAAAGTCTTCCCCCTAAGAAATTACTGATTTCTCTTTGTTTGTTGAGTTGACCGATTGAAGTGCCTGCCTTTGCTTCTTCCTTGAGTGTAGCTGCTTTCTTTCCCCCCTTTAGGGGCAATTGCATTCTTTCGAAGCTTTCCAGGCTGTATGTGCTTTCGATTAGCATTCCAAGGTTGTAATTCATTTCAATCGGCTAACTTTCGCACCTTTAGTGGTTGAGCTGACCAAGCAAGTCATTTGTTTTTCTTTCTTGTGTTTTCTAAACGAACTCTGCTCTCTGCCGGGGATCGGATCTTTCCTCTTTTTTCTAATTTACCTTGACCCCAAAAAACTTAGCACTTAGGATAGGAGCCCTCAGCTCTTAAGGAAAAGTAGCTTTGGTCTCATGGGGATCAGTGCATTGAGAAGTGGTACCCAAAAAGCGTCTATAGCCAATTACATAAATCGTAACATATGTCGCCAACATCATATAAGAGGGAGAAAAAAAGATTGATACTCTTTCTCGTTTACATAAAAGCTAGGGCCTTACCTTCTGAATTCATGACCGAGTAAGATGCTGGAAATATACTTCGCCTAATCCCTTTTCATTACACCCCTTATAAAGGCTTCCAAGGGCTTATTCGACTGTCAATCTATCTTCGCGGGTGAATTACAAGGTAAGCTTTTGTCCCCTTTTCCCGTTCATCGTAGAAAATCTTTCAATCTTTGTAATATTCTGAACCGTTCATGAACATCACAGCGAATAGAATGAAAACATTGTTAGCTCCCACATAAATAAGGAGCTGTGCAACAGCTACAAAATGAGAGTTTGCTAAAATATAGAATAAGGATATACAAACAAAAACCAATCCCAACGACAGAATAAATGGGGTTGGTAAATAATACTACTCCCAGCCCCCCCAATATCAGACCGACTCCGAGAAAGATTAAAAGAAAATCATGTATTGGTCCAGGCAAATCCATTGTGCATAAAATAATAAATCAAAAATCGAATGATTTTTTCATGACCTTCTTGACCCGACCAGGAATAAACTTAGTTATATTAGATTCGTAATTGAATTAGACTTAAATTACTGTAGGTAAAACTCTTAGGCTAATTTCATTCTTTCTGGAAAAGGAGACTTCAACATTCTAAAGTGAAATTTAGAACTAATTATGAATAAAATTACGGATATATTAATAGATTTGCAATCCAAATTAGGGCGGGATGCGATTCTCATCAACCAAACATAGTATTTGTAGTTTTTATAGTTCGTTGACCGAGCAAACTGAAGGAAAAAACCCATTCCATTTCTGTCTCTTTACATCAAAACTGAACCCTAGTTTAGTAATTGGAAATTGCTCTTTAATCCAATTTGAATCAAAGCGGGTTTACTAATTTTTTTGAGGTGAATTCAAAATTGTTCGAATTGTATAATCGTCAATTACTGACATTGGTAAACGACCTAAAGCAATTTGATTTGAATTGAATTCGTGACGATCATAAGTAGAAAGCTCATATTCTTCGGTCATTGATAAACAGTTTGTTGGACAATACTCAACACAGTTTCCACAAAATATACAGATTCCGAAATCAATACTGTAATTAAGCAACTCTTTCTTTCGAATATCAGTTTCCAATCAACAACAGGTAGATCTATAGGACATACACGAACACATACTTCACAAGCAATGCATTTATCGAATTCAAAATGGATTCGACCGCGGAAACGCTCCGATGTAATTCATTTTTCAAAAGGATATTGAATCGTTACAGGTAAACGATTTGCGTGGGATAAGGCGATCATGAAACTTTTACCAATGTACCTTGCAGCTCGTATAGTTTGTTGACCATACTTCATGAGACCAGTTAGCATGGGGAACATATCGTTAATAGTTATGAAAAATTGGATATTTGTTTCCTTCTCTTGGTTGAGACAAGCCATGAATATATAAAAGTAGTAGTCCCTTATTTAAAGTGAAAAGAGTTCAGAAGAGGTTGGTAATAATAAATTACCGAGAGAAATAGGTAAAAGAAATTTCCATCCGAGATTGAATAGTTGGTCCATTCATAGTCTAGGTAAAGTCCATCTTGTTGTGATAGGAATGAACAAGAACAAATAGGTTTTAACCAACGTAATAAAGATACTTATTTTGTTTCAAAAACGCCACTTATTTTATCTTTCTTTATTTCAAAAAGCTCAATGTACGGAATAGATATATTCCAACCGCCCATGTAAAGAACTGTTACAAAGAATGAAGAAACTAATAAGTTTAAATAAGAAGCAACATAAAATAAACCAAATTGGATACCTGAATATTCGGTTTGATAACCTGCTGCTCATAAGAAAGCCACTTTTAGGTTAGGGAAGAGTCTCTTTGTAAAAAGATAGGGAAAGAATTGTCTCAATCCAAAGGGACGTCCATTTCACTGATTTTTCGCCGGGATTAGGACACCCCATTTTGAGGTACCACACGAGTCATTGTCCTTGGAAATCATTACAACATATTTTGAATAAAGTCTCCTGCCCTTCTCTGATTTTTTGTCTAGCTTCAGACTAGAAGTGATTGAACCGATGGGACAGCTTTCAAAGGCTAGAATAGCTCTATTTGAACTAGTTGAATGAAATGGATCCATACTCCATACAAAGGAACTGATAACTTGCATCCTTTAGTCAACCATTTCGTGGATGGGCAGTGGATCTGATTGGTAAGCCACCAGCAAGCAAGCAACATACGTTCATACTTGTTGCAACGGATGATTTTAACGAGTGAACGAGCTCCATACCCTCTCCCGTTGCTCGAGCGTCTGCAAACCTTTCTTTCCTGGTCCTATCGAACCAGATATTGTATAACCTGTTGAAAGCAAGCCAAAAAAAAAAGCGGTATTTATTCAAAAGTTGTCGCTGAACCCTTCGATTCTTCCTCCGATGAAGAAAATCCGGTTTTCGTAGATCGAAGCGGGTATTTACTCTTTCATGTCGGGTTTAAGAAAGAGGATTCATACCTTCGTTATGGTTTTAAACTTGAAGCAAAAGGGTAGCAGTTATTAAGAAGTGCTTGAGTTGGCCTGTCGAGTTCCTTCCATTTCCGTTTTTTTTTAGAGAAGGCTCCGAAAGGTAAGTAAACCCTACTTACTTAGAAAATGAAAGAACTTTCCCTCCCGTCTGAGACCTGGTAGTCTTAAGTATGGACATCCCACTTTCACTCGCTTCCCCCAAAATCCAGTCCAATTCCTAACCATGAACCTTATTTTCTATATACTCGTTCTACTTATTCCTTGAAGTCCTAGCCATGTCTATATCCAGGCGAGCTTTCCAGGGATCCGCTAGCCAAGATCTCCCATCCGGTCACCGAAAGCGGATTCTATCCTTATTAATGATTCCTCTCTAAAAAGAGCTCTCTCTTACCTGCATGCTCCTTTTTCCCGACTAACAGCTGAAAAATAGGACTGATCCCCCACCCTAAACTATAAAAAAAAAAATCTCCGAGCCCTTCCCGGGACAAATCAGACTACATTCTGCCCGGTTTTGCACACAGTCTTCGGATTTGGCTTGGGAGCGGGCTAACGCTTTCATACCCAGTGAGGTAGCTGCTAGTCAAACCTTCCCCTGAACCGCTGGAATGGCTAATAGCATACCTTTCACTATCAACCAACAAATGTTTGCTACCCTATGTTCGCTTCCTGGCCTTTCCCCCGAAAGAAGCAGAATCGAGAACAAAACTGGCTGTTTGTTGAAGCTTTGCTTTGTCCGCCCTCCTTCCTAATGTCACTTCAGAAATCAAAGACAAAAGCCATAAATAACCACCAACAGAGAGACAGAGACTGATCACTTTTTGGTCGGGGCAGGGACTCGGATTAGCCTTGCGCTCGTTCTCGTTATTGGCCGATCTTTGGTCGAGCTTTCACAACGTTCTTTGACAAGGGGCTTTCCCTAGGATTGATTCTCCAAACCTTAACTTGACTCTTTTTCCATGTCTGTTGGTGGATAGCTCATACTTACTTTTCCAATGGTTTGCCATCGTTCATCTATTCACAAGCACGTATTGGTCGACACCCAAACCCCACTTCTGCTTGTTCGAATTCAATCGGCCGGCCGGAAAAAGGCTTGAGTTTTCTACTAAAGAGTTGAAGAGGGGGAGTAATAGTAATAGTTCGGTGAGACCGATTGAACTACATCCAATAATAACCCTTGATTTTGCCATTCTTTCTCCGCTCATTCCTGTAGCGCTTACCGTTGATCACCGATGTCCGAGCCTTGCCCGATCAATACAGAAAAAGATTCTCCAGTAGGGAGGGAAGAGAGAGGCCTGTTCACTTAAGACAGGCAGTAGTATTTTCATTCAATAGGGAACTATTGAGAAAAGAGGGTCGCTAGACTGAACTTGACACCAAGCCAATCGATAAGGAAACAGTTAATCTTAGCCAAAGCAAACCAAATCGAGAATTTCGTAGAGAAAGAGAATCGGTTGTTGCAGCTGTGGCGGGTTTAGCTTGATACCAAAAATACGAGTCGACTGATGATTGTTCCGAAGGAAGGACAATAAACAAAATTCAGACTTTCTCCCGTCCATCTATCATTCCTCCAGCTCTCGCTTTTGCTATTCTTGCTGCTGAGGTTGCATTAAAAGCGGATTCTATAGCTATAGCTTACGTTACCCGCGGACTGATTTTTCTCGATTGGAGATAGGTGTAAGGCGAGCAATAGGAGGGTTTCTTAAGCACCCTACCAAGGCTTAGCGTGAGTTACAATTAATACCATACCTAACAATTACTTAATAGAGAGTAGAGAGGGTCCTCTTTTCTAGCTCCACGAAAACTAGGAAAAACTAGCGCTTAGAGTTCGGTGGCTCCAAAAATATGATCATTTATCAAGTATGTGTGTTATATAGGCTATTATTGATTGTTCAGTCTAGCCATAGAACTGGGTCCCTGGGTATCACTTCGGGCATCGTTCCCCTCGTGGAGGACGTATAAAGGGACCTTGGTCCATAGGTGCCAAGATAAGACGTCCTTAAGTGAAAACTTTCAATCTAAGTCCCATTTGTAGTTGGAGAGGGCATGATTTTTCCTTCCCTTCGGGACTCTTCTTTCTTCCACTTCGTGTCTTTAAAGAGACTAGTATTCAAGACCAAACCCTGTCCTTGAAAGGGGACTAAGATGATATTTCAGTTTCTATCGGCCGGTGTCGGTGTCAGCCAAGGAAACGAACCCTATGTTGATTAGGACGGACACGCAGCCACAACAGGGAAGCAGCAGGGGATTAACGGATTAACATTCGATCATCGGGCTCGGGAAAGACCCCTATGCTCTGAATGAACCGATCCACGAGCTCTATCGATTAAAAAACTACTTTCGTGCAGGGGTCAGTGTAGCTACTGATTCCATTGACTGAAGGATTGCTGACATCTTCTGTGATGGAAGCCAAGGTAAATGCCACCAAGACGCAGCTTCACCGACTAGGCGAAAATAGCATTCAGGCATCGTTAGAGGAACTGAACAGATGTACCAACTGTATCTTATAGCCGCATTGATGATTTCCTCACTTCGTTCTTTTATTGAAAAGAGAGACTCTCGTTTGAGCAATCCACCGATAAACCATACTGCGACCGGGGCCCACTCTCTGGTAACAGAACTTTTTACAGAGATTGCCTAGTTCACATCCGACTTTACAACCTTTCCAAAGTGTGCGCTTTAGTTTGATTCGTCCCTTACTATCACGGTGCAGCCCCTTTCTTTATCGATTTTGTCTTCACAGTCTAGCCAAAGTCTCCATTCTTGAACGACAGCACCTACTCCACCCTTCGATCTAAATGCAGAAGTCGATCCCCCATAGGAGGTGTACCTTGTGGGAACGTCCATTTCGTCAAACTGGAGTAGGAGTAGGACATAGCAGGTCTTAGGAATCGATGTTAATTTAATGCCCGAGGAATGAGAGCAGGAAAGCAAGCCGCTTCAACTCTAAAAAAGAGTGTCTAACATGAAACTCTGATTTTTTAGCCCAAAGATGCGCCTTCGACGAGCCCTTTTATACCTACCGGCCGTCTTATGCTTTCAAGTTAACATAGGTTAATTCCTATCTTTAATAGCTATAACAGACGGTTTGATGTATGAGTTCGATCCATTACTGTTTTTTTCTTCGATTTGTTCAGAAAATCATCTATTTAGATAGTCTTTTGTGGCTATCTAAATAGGTTATTACGTTCTACAGAATATAAACATTTTAGAGATATTCATCCCGGATTAATGACATGTTCAATTCATTTCCATAAACCGTACCCATCAGAAATCGTAGTTGGTAAGAAGTAGTGCTTCTTAGTGAAGTATGCCATCAGTCAAGGAACTGATTGATCTACGAATGCCGGGTTATCTAATCTCCTGTTAGGCGCGCCAGCCCTGTTTTCAGGAATGATTGAATCAGAAGCATCTCGGGAGTCAATAGACTGTTTGCGACGTGAAGAAGACTCGGTTGTAGATCGCTAGGCCCCTTATTCAAAAGGAATTGATAGAGTCAGATTCATATGTAAAGGCTAGGCACCTTCCCCGCATTCGCACCTTTAAGAAAGTTGATCGATAAAATGCTACATCTGATCTTAAAATGGAATTCGATATTCTATCTCTTCCTCGAAACAGGTAAATCATAAATTATTCAATTAAAAAGGTGTACGGGGAGCCCCGCGCGCTAGCCAACACAAAGAATGGTGAAGGCCTGCAATCGTGACTTTAGTTCCGGTGGAAAGCTCTGAAAGCAGAGCATTACCTAAGGTAGATCATTTCTCCCTCCTTACTCCTTCCAGTTTGCCATAAACCCTCTTGGCTAATTGTTGACATCATCTTCAATCTCAGATGTCAACTCTTCAAGGTGTGCTTTCCTTGTCAGGATCCTCTATATCTGTTCAGTTCTCCTCGAGTTTACATTAAATGTCCAAAAGCTTGCTGGCCAAGCTCTCAGACAGGGTTCAGTCTCGAGGACCTCCCTCGGGCATTGAATCTCTGGCCTTAGCCTGCCTACCAGTCTTGATCTCTTGCAAGAACAAAGGGAAGCACTAATCAACTATTTCAGCATGCCATTGGAAGAAATGATTCACTCGGATGCTCTCACAGCGATGCTGAAAAGGTCATCTCTACTCTGGCTCCCCTGACTTACGCGAAAGAATCATCCTCAGAAAACTAGCATCCCGGATGGTTGAGCTCAAGGGAAGCACCCTGAGAGCAAGAAGTTCGATCAATTCTGCCAAAGCCTCTCACTCTCAGTCTACTGCTTCTGAAAAGACAGACTTCTAACTGCGAGAGTGCCTTAGATCAGGAGCATGAACAGCTCAGCTCGGTTCTCAAAGATTGAAGAAGAAAGAGAGCAGCTAGCAGTTGAAATTCGGTACTTACAAGCCAAAGATGCAGAGTTCCTCAAACAACAGGATTCACTGATAGCTGAATTAAAAAAGGCTAACGAAGGGATATCCAGAAAGCTTGCAGAACTGGAAGAACGAAGCCCCGAAACTCTACTTTTAATGCCCACAGATCTGCTGGAAGTAGGCACCCGAAGATGCCAAAGAAGCTAGCCACTATCATCGTATAATAAGGCAGAGGCTAAACTCTTGGGCCGTAGGAAGAGCATTTTTCTATGTATATTCAATAGACCCCTGCCCCTAGTCGGATGATCCCTCGTTCTATCTAACCCCCTGGGTAAGCCTCATTGTTTATAAGTTCAGTCTCGCTTGGTCGTATCATCGATCGAAGATAACACATCATCTTAGCCGGGTTGGTGTTCGGTTTTATTCGTGTAGGTAGTTTACTAACCTAGCCTCCAACCTTTCCATAGTGATTGAGGAACTACTAAGCACCGGACCTCGGGGGTAACTCCTCTTTGGTAGGGATGGCAAACAAGACAGAAAGATTCCGAGCGCCCCGAGAAAGGAGATTTTTGATAACCTCAATAAAGTGATTTATTTCAATGAGGTGATCATAGCATCGATAGCTCTGTTCGTAAGGAAAAAGCATTTAGGCCAATCTTCCCGATAAGGATAGAGAGGTCTTTTTTTTGGTTAACAATTTGGAGAGTTTGCTTTTACACATTAGACTGGGGCAAAAAAAGGAAAATCAAAGCGCATATGGCACAAAAAGGAAATCCGATTTCGGTAAGACTGGATCTCAATCGTAGTTCAGATTCAAAGTGGTTCAGTGAGGGCGACCGCGAAAGTCACCGAATGGGTCAGTCTTTTCCTTCAGTTTTCCTATATTAAAAAAAAGCGTGGGAGGACGTTGCAGATGTCCGGGACGGACACGACTTCTTCTAACGCCAGAAGACCACTGGAAAACACCCGGGACCAGAGCATGTCGTGAAAGAAGCACGCACACTGGGCGGGCGTGCTTCGACCGTGTCTCCGGGGCACAGTTGAATGTAGATATCATGAACGCGAGGTGCAGGATACCAGGCCGAGAAACCCGGGCCCCCCCTATGTGCCGATCGCTAGCGCATCCAGGGCCCCGGCGCCCAGCTCAGCTGGAGAGGCCTAGCCTGATCTGAGAAGTTCTAATTCGGTTCGGATAGACTGAATTCAAGAACGCCTTAGCCCCTGGAATCAATAAGAAAACAAGTGCTAAGTTTCAGATCAGTGAATAAACCGAAACGAAAGAAGAGACGTTTCTCGCTCGGCGCCTAAAGCGCACTATGCTCCGCTTCAACAAATGAGAGTTTTCGGTGGAACCGGTGAACCACGCGAGCTGGTTAGATGCGTGGGACAGAGGGCTCATAGTACCTGCTAGCGCGGCTATGCAGTGGAAGGGAAGGAGCCTAAATCGACCCTCTTCTTTCTTTTTTTTTCAAAGAAAAAAGCAGTACAAAGAGATTAGACTCTCGGCTGAGACTAAGCAGCCACCGACCGTTCCGACGCGCCCCCGACCTATCTTGATTAAGACCGAAAACCTATCTAAAATCAAATGGAGCCTAGTTTAAGCTGTCAAACAAATGATAGAATGGAAAATGAAAAATAACCCACTAGTAGGGAAGGGATATGGGTTGGAGTCTCTCTCAGTAAAGAGAGTTGTAGATTCGTAGAAAAGGAAAAGAGCCTTTACTTTCTATGTTATTAGTAAAGCGCGCTAGCTGCAATCTTTCTAAAGCAATAAGGTAAAAAGTGGACTTTGAGAAAGAGGGTGCTTGTTGCCGCTTTATTAGTAAGTAAGCTTCTTTTATATCAATAAAGGCGAAAGGTTGCTCTTATAATGATCCAAATTTTCTAAATAATAGTTGGTGCGTTAGCGCTTTAGTTTGAAATAAGGAAATTGAGGCCTTTACTAATAACATAGAAAAGGCTTTTTTATCAGGGTGCGCAGGGGTGGAACCCTATACAAAATCTGTTTCCTTTCAAATGACAACTGCCTCTTCCTTCTGCGAGGGCCTTGCACGAAACCAAACCGCCCCCCGCCCGATCAAGTACCAGTTGCTTCGCTGGTAGGCCCACTTAGGTTAGGTTTTCTTACCAACTTCCGGTGTGTAATCGACATGTTGCTAGCTTCAACTCGGTTGAATAAGAATCATTGATTCCCTCTGCTGTCCATTGATTATTCATTCAGGGTGCTCGGCCGGTGCTCCTTTCTCAAACCAGAACAACTCTGAACGTTAGGTAAGATAAGGGAAGACCACCTGAGCGAACCGACCGAAGGGACTTGACTTCTCCGAACCGAGCGATAGCGGCTTAAAGCTAAGCCTATCACGAGCAGCGTCGCTGCGCGGGGAGAAGCATCTCAAAGCAAAGTATGGGGCAAAGGATCAAACGCTTTTACTTTGTCCCCCGGGATCCGCCACAGGTTGGGTTTGAGCGAGAGCCTTGTGATGGGTGACTATCCAGCACGGTTCGGAGAGCACTTTTTGTCTGCGCTGGTGAATGGAAGCCCCCCCCTACCAAGCAAGAAAGAAGCGGTTCTTTCCACGGCAGAGTAACCATTGACTCTATTTATTATTATGGTAAATCAGTGTATCAAGATGTCAATCTGAGATCTTATTTTAGTTCGATACGTTCACCTACGAGACTCACCTTTGGCTTTCGTCTCGGTAGGTGTATTATTCTACATTTTCCCAAAATCACATTCATTAATTTCTTTCTTCCCCGTCGACCACGACGACTGAAACGACGCGAAAAAACCAGACCCGGAAAGGGGAAGGGCCAGTGGTGGACATTCGGGAAAGTCGGGCCGATCAGGTGTCTTCATTCAAGCGATAATACAGAAGAAGAACGAAACGAAGTGAGAGGCCGGGGGGCAGGGAAAAGAGTCGAGTCGATCAGGCTCGACGACCGGGAGAAGGAAAACGAAATCAGGATTTGGCCGAAAAAGAAGCAACGCTATGGATACCATGACCGATCACCATCGATAAAGAATCATCTTTCTAAATCACTTCGGGTGAGCGGGGCCTTCAAGCATCCGAAATACGCCGGGGTTGTAAATGACATAGCGTTCCTGATAGAAAATGACGACTCCTTCAGAAAAACGAAGTTATTCAAGCTATTTTTCCCAACGAAGTCCCGCTCCGAGGGCCCGACGAGTCATCTACTTAAAAGGACCCTCCCTGCAGTGCGCCTCTCCTTGAATTTTTCGGTCATGCAATATTTTTTGAATACAAAGAACCAAATTCATTTCGACCCCGTCGTAATTCTTAATCATTTCGTGGCACCGGGCGTGGCTGAACCATCCACGATGGGGGGAGCGAATGCACAGGGAAGAACTTTAGATAAGAGAATACGTTCTCGAATCGCTTTTTTTGTAGAAAGCTCGACCAGCGAGAAAAAGTGTTTGGCCGAAGCCAAAAAGAGGTTGACTCACTTCATTCGCCAAGCGAATTCTCTTCCTTTCGCGGGAACAACAAAAACCACCATCTCGCTCTTTCCTTTCTTCGGTGCTACCTTTTTCTTTCCAAGGGAGGGGGTTGGGGTGTATAATAACCTTTTTTTTGAGGATGCCCGGGAACAACTCCTAGGTCAATTAAGGATCCAATGTTGGAACCTCATGGGTAAGGAAAAGGTAATGGAATTGATAGAGAAATTCATAAACCTAGGTAGGATAGGAGAATTGATAAAGGGAATAGAAATGCTGATAGAGATTCTACTGAGAAACAGAAAAATTCCGTACGGGTACAACTCTTATTTGAACGAAATGAAAAAAATGCGATCTTTGTTGTCTAATAGAACAAACACTAATACCTTAATTGAGTCGGTCAAGATTCAATCTGTTTATCAAAGTGCTTCTCCGATTGCTCAAGACATCTCTTTTCAACTGAGGAACAAAAAAAGATCATTTCGTTCCATTTTTAGTAAAATAGTGAAGGATATTCCATTAGTAATGAAAAAAGGGGTGGAGGGGATCCGTATATGTTGTTCAGGTCGATCAGAAGGCGCAGAAATAGCTAGAACGGAATGCGGAAAGTATGGAAAAACATCTCGTAATGTATTGAACCAGAAAATCGATTATGCTCCTGCGGAAGTATCTACTCGTTACGGAATCTCAGGTGTCAAAGTTTGGATTTCATATAGTAAAAAAAAAGGGGGACGCGCTATATCCGAAACGTAAGAAATATAGTCAATATCATAAAGGCAGATGTAGTAGGGGTTGCAAACCGGACGGTACACAACTTGGTTTTGGAAGATATTGCACTAAAAGTTGTAAAGCTGGTCGTCTTTCATATCGAGCCATTGAAGCAGCGCGTCGTGCTATAATCGGACAATTCCGAAGAAATGGTAAGAGTTGTCGCGGATCTCCCTATTACCGGGAAACCTACAGAAGTAAGAATGGGGGGAGGAAAAAGAAATCCTACGGGTTGGATTGCTCGTGTGTCCACGGGGCAAATTCCATTTGAAATGGATGATGTGAGTTTGTCAAATGCTCAACAAGCCCCTACATTAGCGGCGCATAAACCATGTTCGTCAACCAAGTTTGTTCAGTGGTCGTAACGTAATTGGTTAGTGGGGAAAAAGGGGCCGGGATTCAAAATAATTAGGCCTTGTTCCTGAACGACGGAAGTGGAAAGACACTACACTAAACTAAGGGAGAGGGATAGACTCCTTTTCTTTTTGTAATCGCCGAAATTGTACAATGAACCCTTTTGTTCCAGGCTATTCAATATCTGGGACTGAGTTCCAGGATAGCAAAAGAGTCGTTGTTTTCTGGCTTCGGGATTCGATAAGGAAGAAAGAAGTAGAGAATGAATGCCGCTTTCTGAGATTGGAGTTGGAAAGATGTCTCATGCGACGTTCCCTGTTTTCTGGCATGCGTAGGGAACCACTAGCATCGAAGCCATCAAGCAGAATTCCTCTGACTAGAAGGTGTCTTGGGACATTGCTAGATCTTCTGAAGCGACTGAGCATATCTAATAGAGGATAAGGAACGAAGTTAGCGATATAAGCTAAAAATGTGCCGGGAACGACCAAGCGGGGGGAGGAAGGCGGCTAAGTGTTAAGTTAGGGCGCAGGTAGTCCCTTAGAATGAACCGACATGAGAATCAGAGAGGGAAAAGGGGAAAGATGCTTTCTGGAAGTGTGTTTCGTCGGATGGAAGATCAGTCCTAGTCAGTTAGGATGTGCAGCCCAGTTGATCTTACGAGGGCAGAAATCCCATTCATGAAACGAGCGGAGCGTAGGCGAGAGAATGGCCGAAGATGCAGTTAATAGTTGAACTCAGAGTGAAGGCCAGATAGTTGGATGGATAGGTCGGGATGAAAGGTAGGAGGAATCGGAAAGCGGGTAAGCTGATGTGCCATTCCAGGGCTACCTAAACGATAGAGTAATACAGCATTAGCGAGTCAACTCCCTGTCGAAGTAGATGCTTAGGGTTCCATACTCTGTATAGCAGGCAAGGGTCTCTATTATCGACTCGGGAATGAACGAAGTAGCTTCACTTCAAAGTCAGAGATATGTGTAACGGTGGACTGACAAATCAGCTCCAAGGCCTGAGTGCTACGGTTGATTGAATCAGTGGGAAGAGGCCGATGAGAATGCAATAGTTCCAGAAGGAGCCAGAGTGATTTATGATTCGATAATCAAGAGGAGTCTGAGTAAACAGAAGTGAGATGTTTCTTCTTGAACTAGGTATGAATCAGATCTATTAGCTGATAGTTCCGTTCCTGTTTTTTTTCTAGCATAAGGTACAATGCTCGAAGAGGGGGAGCTTACTTAGCTGAGAGCAAGATTCTCTCATTGAAAGCGAGTATTCATAGCGAAGCATCTAGTGTTAGCAGCGAGTAAGCAAAGTGGATTGGATGCAGGTAAGCAGATTTTGCTGTACTATAAAGTGAGAAGATAGCTTTAGCAAAGCTCTACTGTTAAAGGAGTGCTGAGGTCGAAGCTAGGATCGGATAGGAAAACCCAACTAGTTCATCGGAATGGATAAAGTAGGATTGTTTAAGAAAGTAGTGACTTCGGGGGAAAGGTTTGGATGATTTTTCCGTAATCAAATCCTTTATGGATGTGATGGGCGAACGACGGGGATTGAACCCGCGCGTGGTGGATTCACAATCCACTGCCTTGATCCACTTGGCTACATCCGCCCTTACCCCTCCCCCGCACAGCTTTCAGTCTCTATCTACGATCAGATCCTTTCTGAACCCGCTATGACCGCTATCAAAGATCCGCTTTTTCCTATACTATAGTTGCAAGTCGTCTATTGTTGTGCTTTGGAATTAGGGGAAGCTTTGCTTCAACAAGTATCAGCTTTCTGGAAAAGCTTCAAACAAAGAGGTTGGGCTGTTCACTTCATTGATTTGACTGAACTTTACTTAAGATTAAAGATAGAGGCCGGGTGGGCAGTGAAGGCTCGTTTAGTAGACAGCAAGCGAGCAGCAAGCACCTACTACTCTACTCCTATCCAAATTCAAATCAGTCTCTTTCGAGTCAAGCGCTACGCCCCTCTCAGATAAAGTCATTGCGCGCTAGCCCGGGTTCCAAACCTACGCGCCCCTAAACTACAAGCTTTGAGATGCTTGGGATATTTGAAGAAGCACCTTTCTATAGATAGGATAACGCACCTTTACTAATATAAGGCCCTTCTCTCTCAAAGTAAAGTTTCTCGCTTCTGACTTGAGTTTGATTGCAGGGGCACTAACGCGACCTTCCTTCAGCAGGCTCCGCCCTATCTATTTATTTCTCTCTTTTGTTCATACATCTTGAACCCAGATCAATATCCATTTTTTTCTCAATATCTTGATCTTTCTATCGATAGAAAGATATAGATCTCTATTTCTGGCTCTATCTCCATATATATCTAAAGATGGAAGAACCAACACTTAAAGGGCGTAACCAACGGAAGGTTCTCACCCTGTCCCCGACATGATTCTCCGACGATGCCCCTTGGGCGAAAGGTAGTTGTAGAGGAAGGGCTGTGAAACGGCGATTCCCCCCTTTCCATTGAAGTAGAGAGGGCCTCCTTCCCCACCATTCCGGCCTATTATTGATAGGAATTTGACCGATGCTGAAGGTAACTTGTTGCTTACCAAGCCACCCACTTGAGAAGCTAGTCGCCAGAAATCAAGGACGAGGAAGGGAAGCTGTCTACGAAGCTTTGCTCCCCCCCCCCACCCCCTGTAGTCTTAGTACTCGGCTTGTTGCTACTTTGATTCAAAAGGTAACCGACGGTTCCCGACTTTATCTGGTTTCCGCAACCGTAACTATTTGTCACTCCGATTACTTCATCCATAAACCCTTTGTCTTTCAATAGCGGTACGCTCTAAAAAAAAGTAAAGGATAAGCTTGCATTCTATTCTAGAAGCGGTAGCTTCCCGCCTCCTTCATTCCTACTGCCCCCTTCGGTGATCAGTTCCCTTCCCTTTTATAAAATGCCTAATTGGTCTGCCTCAGCAAATGTAAAAAATGGACCGCTGTTTGGCTGACCCTCTTCTTCCCATTCGGGTTGGGTTGACCCAGAAGTCAAGAAAGAAGGAATGGAATCACTGGAGAGTCGTCTGCAGTTCACACTTGGGCAAAGACGACTGACTTAGGAAGCGGAACACTAACCTATTTCCGCTATTCTGTATGATTATTGAGCATAGCGAAATCAAGGTTTATGATAAAGTCAGCGAAGTTTCTATGGTGTTCTACCTTTGCGTAGTCTCGATCCACAGTGGCAGGCTCCGCACCCGAGCCTCGTTAGACTCAGCGGAAGTTTTTTTGAAGGTGTAAGTAAAGAGAATAGAAGAGATTCAGTCCGTGCCTTAGCCTAGTTTATATCTACAGCTGACGCAACTCCGTACTGACGCCTCACTACTACTTAATTTAATTAATCAACGGCTAAGCGATTTCATAACCTGAGCTTTTCTTAACCAGCTGACCTTATTTCGTAACCTTAGTCTCCCTTTCTTTATAGTTCGACTAAGTGACTTCGTAACCTTAACGTACTTTCTTTCTTACTTTAGCATAGGCAGGCCTTCGACACTTCAAACGGGCCCCCCCTTTTTTTTTTTTAATTAGAAAGAACGGGGCCTTACTTATTCTGTTCCGGGGGGATGAAAGAAAAAGAAAGAGATCAGGGGACTTTATGATCGGAGAAAGGAAAGGAGCGTGGTTGGTGTATCACTGGGCCGGTAGGGAACCCATAGGAAGGGGGGACGACCTGCCGAATTCACATCAGAAATCGCCAACAAACGAAAGATTGAATTGCGTATAGAAAGAAAACGAAGCATTTCTATTCTCGGAGCTGAGCTGAGGTATATGAAGAATGGCTTTTTGGTCCCTTTCGTCCAGTGGTTAGGACATCGTCTTTTCATGTCGAAGACACGGGTTCGATTCCCGTAAGGGATAAGTACTCCTTCTCGGCCGCTTTCAGTTAGTGTTCATTGCTGAGTGATCGCTCGCTATCTGGCTGAAAAAGGTGGTCCGGAAGCTTCCTCTCTCCCAGCAAGCAAGACGAGATCACCACTTTTCTCAGTAATAGACTTGATTTCATTCTTTCTTAGCCTTAGATGTCTTTTCATAGATTTTTGAATTTCCGACAGACCCATCGTTCTTTTTCTTCTCTGCTCAACCAACTATTTTTTATTTTGGCCGTTTGTTTTTGTTAGGCATTGAACCCCACCTTAGGTGCTGAGTGGTGTCCTCTCTCCTCTAATACCAAAAAAGTTCCGTCTATAGAGCTTAAAGCTTCAACCATGGCATGGCAGTAAGTTGGCCCAGTCTCTTGCCCAGCCTTCGCCTTCTTCAGTGGCCAAGTTGAAGCGTTCAACGGTTCTTCGGCCTACCACCTTTCTTTTTCAAGGTTGAGCTTGTTCAATTGAAGCTAATGCTATGCTGTCCTTCCCTTGTTCAAGAGAAAGCGAGGTTAGCTACTGGCCTAAACAAAAGAGATTAGCCTCTTGATCGATTGATTGATTGGATCGAAGTACGAAGAGGTTGACTGAAGTGTGAGATCAGCCCAAGACTAAGGCCGAGCAACTAGCTGCTGCAAGATTGGACGTCTATCTATCTTACCACGCTCTCCTACTCCTATAAAGGCCGGCTCCAAGAATGGTCTGCTCATCTTTCTTACGGCTCGTTACCGCAGCGCTCGTTCACCCCTTCGCTTTCTTCAATTCAAAATCAATCAAAGGGTAGTGTCTTTTTCCTATTCTTATTGGTAAATAGCGTTTTGTTTTGAAGCGGAGGCATTATTGAACGAAAGAGATGGCTTTTGTGCCGGTCAATCTCTATCCCATTCTTCAGAGCATCATTGATGATTTTTCGTACCCGGAAAAAGTCGTTTTTTCCTCTCTTCAAGAGCTCCTACATATACTGATCATACGAATAAGAGAATCACACCTTAAGGAAACCGAAGGTAGCTCAATGAATGGAGAGAGTTACGAGAATGGAATGGCTTCATAGCTCCAACCTATAGGCGACTCGGGGAGACCGATTGAATGAGAAAGCAATCAGGAACGAGGTAGCTAGGGGCATGCGGGCTAACTGCCCTGACATTCCTGTTTTTTGAAATGAATCTCCGGACCTCCTGAAACAGATGGGGCCTCCCCCTTGCCCCAGACTGGGACTCACTCGGATAGCGAACAGGACGGCCTGGAATGCGAATTCGACTTCGATGGGAGATGGAGATAGGAATGGATAGATAGGCATTCTTTCTATCATTGAAGTTAACTAGATCGATTAGGTCATACTGGTCGGGTACTTAATAATCGGCTCTGTCGCTTGGATTTTCCCGCACCTTGCTCATAGGCCTCCGGATCCTCTGTGCCTTCTTGTCAAAAACCTCTCTCCCTCTCTCATGTATAAACTAGCACATTTTTAAAGACTCTTTGATGATTTTATGAAGCCATGATTCGAATCTTCTTTTTTGGAATCTTAGACAAAATAGCCTTATACTATGAGTTCGCTTCCTACGAGCCCATGCGCGATCGTGCAAATAGATAGGGTTCGGTATTACGAATCCAGCAGATACGTAGGGATTTGGCATCTGGCGATAGACAGCCTCCCTCCCCGTGGGACAAGAGGTAGTACGATTCAAGGGAATTGGACATTCCCGGAAGGCATATAAAAAAACTAGAGTAGCGAGGGACGCGGTCAAGGACTCAAAGTTTGTCAAAGTCTGGATCGGTCCCAATGCCTTCTATCGCCTTATTTTGGATTCTGCCTGGAAGTCGAGACATCTCGGCCGCCCGAAAGCGCCTTCTTTCATATCAACAGGTGGTCCACCCCAAGTGATCTTAATGAAAGACTTGAGCCTCCAACCCTCCCTTCCTGCAAGGCGTGAGTCTTTCTCCGAATGAATCCTGCTTACTTTTTGACTCGTAATCCCGTATTCGTAGTCTTAGTGTTGAATCTTCTATTTCCGGCTCTATGTATTGGCTTTTGCATTTGGTGGTCTTGCCAGCATTCGTTTAGGAAGTCGGAGTTTGCTCGAAGAACTTATCTAAAGAATGGGGATTGCGTACGCCCCACTTTTAAAAAGGCGATGGAGAGTGAGAGAGAATGTAGCTCCGGAGGCTTTTCTTGCTAATCTTATCCTCACTCTCTGATTTTTTTGCTAGATGTTTTTGTGCTCTTGTGCTTTTCTTATGAGACCGAATTTGTGCTCTTGTGCTTTTCTTATGAGACCGAAAATTCATGCTTTCTTTACAATCGTTGGTGGCTAATTAGTTTCTGTTACAGCTTGTTCCAGTTATTTCTTTCTTTTTTTGCTTGATTATTTGATCTTTGCTTAAGTTTGGTGCTTCTTTTGCTTCTCGTTCTGGTTCTTTTTGTAAACCTGGTTTCTTTAGCTCGAACCTGTGACTGAAAATCAATCCGTTTGACCTTGTGTGGCGGGGAAAAAGAAGCGTGGATCTTGCTCTCCCAGCCCCTCGCGAATCCCCCCTGCAAAATCAGAATCTCCCCCAACTCCTCCTTCTTCTTCCTCGGCTAGCTTTCTCCTGCTACCCTCATAAAGCCTAGCTGGGGATGAGGGTGCTTCTCAGCCATCAGATCAGAATCTCTTCCAAGATAAAATCCCATCCGTCCATAGGCTTGCTGACCAGCAGATCTCTCAGGTCAAGACCAGCTCATTTGTACACTCTTTGGACCTCCAGTCGCCTCTCATCTCACCTCCTGGTCCAGACGAATCCAACCACAATCAGATCCTTGCATTCAATGCCAAACCCTTGATCACAGTCCTTCTTCCTTCCCTTTAAAACAGACAGCTCCCAAAAGCTCAAAAACCAGCACAAGTGAGATAAGATAAAAAACCCTGGTTGAAGAAACTCAAGAGCTTTCCAAAAACAGATTGGAGATTCTAAACGTGTGTGAGGAAGCATATGATGATCTTGACACTGAACTCCCAACGGTTGAGGCTAATTCATCAGAATCTGAACCAGGCCAAAACTTGCACTCTCAAGACTTGGCTATAATCCCTTGCTCTGACCTCCTAGTAGTACCCTTGGTGCCATCGAAAATAATTGTATCCATATTTCCATCTCATTCTGGCCCTAAAGACTAGATTGCTCCTATTATGGCTGCTTTCGCCACAGGACCTAGAAGAGCTCCCATTATTATTCCAGCTCAATCTGTTCAGCTCCAAAGCAGCTCCAATGACCCCCAAAAATATGGTCTACCTACTTCGTTACAATGGTTCCTGATGAGAACTACCTACATCAAGGTTGGTTGTTAGGGAAGGGATGGAGTAGAAATATAGTTTACGTTTCAACTTGATCAGTTCGCCCGCAGGGACGAATGAATAAAGCTTTTCTTCGGAGATCAAAATCCTGTTCCCGAAGACCGCGCTACTTGGCTTGAGCGGTACTTCATAGGGCTACTACTTCACATTACGGCCGGTGGATCGGCAGGTTCGCGCTTTGCCTCGGCTCTCTTCTTTCTTCCTTGGTCCAAACGAAAGATCTAAGGATGCCTGGGTCCGGGTATCCTTTTCCCAGTTTTTCACTTGATTCTCCATTTTCAAGCCCAAGGTTAAGGAAAGGGAGTACGTCTCGTATATAAACTTTTATATAATGGGACCGAAGTCGGCTCAGCCGGAGATCATGCGCCCGACAGAAGAAAAACGTAAGCCTTCTTGTAGAATCTAGGACCCACCCGAAAAGGATCTCCATTTGGACCCTTTTTGAACCACTCATGGGACCACGTAAACGCGGGGGTTATCCTGATTTATCAGGACGAGACTTCACTCCTGCATCGAATATAGGTGGAGGGTGTGGCAATTCGAGTAATGGAAAAAAAGCTTGCCCTTAAAGTGAAAGCTAGGGTGGAGGGTAGGGAAGGATAGAAAGGTAGTTTCCTCCAGCAAGGGAGATGACTTCTTCCTTGCCCTTTGAAGAGCGAATAACAAGCGCTTTGAATCAAGCTCTTAGAGTACTCGTAAAGACCTTAAAACAACGTTTTTCTTTTTTAGAAAGATCTTTCTAGACCTCGCCTCGATGTTGGAGCGTCAGCTAGCCTCTCCGGCCTACGGTGGGGTTAGGATGATGAGTTGATAAATCAACCAGCAAGCAAGATCTTGCTAGGCTCTCGCGTGTCCGGGGTCCGATCAGATCAACCAGCGACCGGTTTACGGAGCAAGGAGTTAAGCAAGGGCCAGTAGATTGATAGAAGAACCTGGCCGAAGTCAGTCTTGTGTTCAACTCCGTGGGTTACCTGGTTGGAAGGGATTGCTTTCTGACGTCTGTCTTTCCCTTCTTTCTCTTCTCTTAGCAAAGCAGATTCAAGTCAAACTTTTGGCTTGCTACAAGCTAGGCTCAGGGACTGCAGTCAGCCGTTTCCCCTGTAGTCGTCAGCTCGTTCTTGACAGATCCGATCGGGTGTTCATAATCTGGAGTAAAAGGATTCGAACCTTTGCATGCCGGTACCAAAAACCGATGCCTTACCACTTGGCTATACTCCATACGGCCTGTTTTGGACGATAGAACGGAGAGAGGGGGAAAGGAGAAGCAGGGCTTGAAGAACGAGCCGAACCGTGCGCGGGGATATAGCAAGTAAGCAGCAAGGTTCTCCCTTTACTTTAGGACCGACTACAACAAGCTCGCGACTCTAATAGAAACAAACGGTAAGCTCTCTGCTCTATTTGCTTGCAATGCTATACCTATCCAAGTTGGCGAACGTTTCTTTAACCTTAGACTCGTTACGCTGTTCGACTGAACTCGTTGGCTCCGCGTCCACCGAAAGTCGTACACCTTCGTCACCGTCAGCATTTGGTACTCTCTCGATAGCAAAAATAGTTCAAAGCCTTTATTGTAATGAACCGCAAGGTTGCATTGCAAGGTTCCCGAGAAACAACGTTCCCTTTGTAAAGTAGGCTTTTTGATAACTAATTAGAGTTGACATGAAATGGATCACGGAAGAAAACGTATTCGTTCGATGAATGAATGATTAAATCCCCTCCCACTCACACGGGTTCTTCTATTGAAGGGGTTCCCCCTCTTCTATGTGAGGTGGGGCGTACGTAAGAGCGGAACCAGAACGCGGATCTTAGGCCCCCGGCCGCCGATACAGTTACCATGCTTACCAGCTCTTCCCATCCATTGCCGCCTATAGATATGGATGGGAGGTAGGCGAAGGTAGCTTGCTTCTCTTCTCCTAGGCTACCTGCACATGTTATTCGCGAAGAAAAGGCAGCGAGTGCTTCTTCGCTTAGTAGAGCTACCGGCCGCCGGACGAAGACCGCTTTTTGTTCCCCTTGATTTTGATTTGATTATTATTTAGAATCCTAGACTAAAGAAGAAGCTCCTGAATCAGCGCAGGGCCAAATCAGCAGCAGGAGAACTGTACTAACCTGCCGCCGGTAACTTTCTCAGGGCTCCGCAGGAGAAGAAAGAAGGTCCGGGTCCAATTTCTAATGAAGCGAAGGTCCCCCTTACTCCCTATTCTCTTTTAAAGCTTTATAACCGCGGTTGGTTAAGAACTATTGACTGTAAACCATAGCAGTTACACTTACTCAATGGAACGCCTTTGGAATTCAGATGGATGAGCAGGAACTTGAGCCTGGAACGCAGTCCCAGATATTGAATAGCCTGGAACTTTTGAAATTCGGGGGAAACATGGAACCGGTCACTATACTGGGGGGGCGAGACATGACCGCGATTTAAGATTCAAGTACCGTTGAAAAGACTAAAGGGGGGAATGACTACCTGTAATAAAGCACAGGCTAATACGAGCCGACCAGAAGAAGCAAGGCAGGGCTTTCTTGTGTAGGCGCAGGTTCCCTTTTCCGAAATGGAAGTCAGTGTTGTGTGGTAACAAAATGCCATCAGTCAAAGGCTTTTTCTTTTAGCGGATCAGTGAAAATCATCTCGTCTAGTAAGTCATTTTTCCGTTGCTGGTCATCAATCTCCGGTATCGATTCCCGGTCCCCGGGCCTACTTCCTTAAAGCTTGTTGCGGTATTCTCACTCCGATCGCCCCAATGAAGGGTAATCTCTTTCCCTTCTTACTGGATTCTGGGATGACTTTCTAATTGGATTTTACAAGTGAGCTAATCACCAAATGAGCATTAACCCTTAGAAATAAAGTAAGCTAGTACAAGGTACACTAAAGCAACCTCATTGCCCTGAAAGAAAGCTCAGTAGGTGGATCTTCTTTCCAGGTCGCAGGTGGAGAGCCGGTTGAAAGGCCTTCTGCCAATTGAGAATGATCCATTTATATAAAAATTCAATTCAAAATCTTTTTTTGAGATGGAAGCCATTACTAAGAGTTACACGACTTTTGTGGAAATGATGAGCCTGCTCCCCCTGAAAGTATCCACTACCTGAGGCTAAGGCGGATTTGTCAACGGCGGTGTTGCTGGCAATGATTATAATAGCTATGGCCTTTGCTCAAACCTACCTGATTAGAAAGATAAGGCGCCTTGACTTAGCCACCTTCAGTTCCCGAATAGAAAAAAGAAGGATCTCAGGTTTCAAAAGCCCTAGATATAGATGTCCGGGAAGTGCTTCCTTGGATTAAAGCACATTCCGGGAGTGAAAGGGAAGTTGTGAGGCTCACCCGTCAAGTTAGTTATATTGGCTACTGGGGGAGAACTCGCAAGGCGCGTTATCACCATAGGCGGAGTGCTTTCACCTTCTCTTCCCGGGTTGCTTTGTCCAATTCCTTTTCTTTGTGTTAGAAAGGGGCCTGCCCCGGACTCGACTGGAGCTGGCGCGAAACACAGCCTTCATTGATGAAGGAGAGGCTCTCCACTAGGGTGGTCACTTAGTTCAGGATCAGGATCGCCACCGTCCGATCTTTTTTCGACAGAGGTGTCGTCCCTTGTGGTGAAAATAGAAGGTGTTCGTCGACCCAATCTGCTGACCTTTCTTAAGTTCCTTTCCACGAGGTTGCTTTCGAGTGAAAGCCGGATTTACAAAGATCGACCAGTCGAAACGGAAGCAATAGGTTTTGATTTGAGCTTACAGGGGGGTAGCATGACAAGCCGAGAGGGCGAGCGAGGCGTTCCCGCGTGTCGTTCTGCGTGGTTCGGATTAGCGGTTCCTTGTCTGAATGTCCCAATGCCGCGCACTCAACTCAACTCAGCTGGCTGAGCTGCTTCTCATTCTGCTGTGCCTGCCTGGTGTCCAGCAAAGCTAGGACTATTCCACTCTGATTGATCCAGGAAGTGAAAAGCCTCAATACCCCGACCTTTTTTAATATAACAGGGAATGGATTAAGGGCTGGGGCTGGGAAAGAGGAAGATTTGAAAAAAAGGATACTACCCCATGCAAGAAGGGTTTGGGGGAAGGGCAAGGAATGGGCTGTGGGTGATGGGGGGAGGAGGAAGGAGCTTACGGCTTGTGATTAAACACGACAAATGCGTGTATACCGCGCTTCGTTGTCCTTACAGGGAGAGCTCTTCTCTGCAGCACTGGGGCAAAGCCTAGATCGTTTCATTGAGCCTCAACTCAACTGGAAGCCAAGTCCCGGGCAGCTTTCCTCGGAACTGGTTCAATAGCCGCGAGAAGCCCAAAACATCAGAATTGGCTCTTTTGGCGGAGTGGCCAGTTTTTTTTGGCGGATGATGCCTATGCTCAAAAAGGCTCCTACACGGGAAAAGGTTCCCAAACAGGAACTGAGTCCTACCCGCTTCGTGATTTGGCTATAGCTGCTTTGACGCCCTGTCCATGTTTATTCATATGCTTCCTCTGATTTCGGGTTCAGCATCGGGACAACTGGAACTGTCGGCACGGGGGAAACAAAGCAAGTTGGCTCGACTGACGCTTAAGATTTAGCTTCTAACAATGTAGGTAGGGGCTCATAGGGGACTCCTAGGCTAATACGGCGTACGGGATGTGAATAGATACACTAATGACTACGGCAACTCGGATGAAGATACCGAGGCTGGGCCTAAGTGCATGTGTCGTCTCACTGGAAAAAACCAATCATGAAATCTTCCTCTTCTAGGCTAAGACAGCTTCAGGTCAAATGAGTGGGAGACACTGTAAGCTATTAAAAAAAAACTAAAAAAAGGAAGGGGCACTGCACGTGGAACACAAACCGAACCCATAAACTCAATATCGTTGCACAAATCTCAAAGAGAACGCCTTCTCTTAGGTTGCTGCGGGGAAGCTATATACAACGTTATTCTTCGATCTAGCGAAACCGCTGGCTTACTAAAGTCCGTGCCATGCCAAGCTGACTAATTCAGGGTCTTTCTCTTCAACTACTGCCCCATCAACCGAAGGGGAAGTAGCCTGACCAGTTTATAAGATCGCGGAGGGTAATTAGAATAGTCGAATTCTATTTAGGAAAAAGGCTTTGAACTGTTGCGGTAAAGGGAGCTACTGCAGCCTCTCGCCGTGCCCGGCGCCCTGTCAAGCTCGGGCTGCTCCTACACTGCGGGGATATGGGAATACCGCCAATTGGTCAACTGAGCAGAGAGGTTATTTGGCCCTGCTTTAGGTTTGAAAAAGGGAAGCAGGCAATAGCGCGATAGCAAACAGCAAAGAAAGCAAGCCCAGCTGTAAAACAAGCGAGTTCCATTTTTTCCGTATAATTTTCGACTTAACAAAATACGAACAGAATCACGCTCTGTAGGATTTGAACCTACGACATTGGGTTTTGGAGACCCAC
>JANITW010020040.1:0-22746 GCA_027564335.1 Erythroxylum williamsii | reverse complement strand
TGTACAAAATTTGGCATCATCGTTTAGGTCATGTTTCTGACAGTGTTCTTAAACACATTGTTTCTTTTGATAATAAAGGTATGAGACCCATTGATTTTTGTGATGTTTGCCCTCTTGCTAAGCAACATCCTTTATCCTTTCCTCTTAGTCATATTCATACTGTCACTATTTTTCAGTTAGTGCATGTGAATATTTGGGGTCCATATAGTCAACCATCAATTTCTGGGGGTAGATTTTTCTTGACAATAGTGGATGATTTTAGTAGAGCCACTTGGACATATTTGTTGGCACATAAATGTCAAGCTGTTGGTTGTTTAGATGCTTTCTTTAAGATGGTAAAGACTCAATTTCAGAAATCTGTTCAGATTATCCGAACAGATAATGGAACTAAGTTTTTAAGTAAGGAACGTCAGAAATTGTTTCGGGACTTAGGCATTTTACATCACAAGTCATGTGTTTATTCCCCACAACAAAATGGAGTGGTGGAAAGAAAACATCGTCACTTACTGGAGATAGCTAGAGCTCTCATGTTTCAAGCTCATTTGCCTAATCATTTTTGGGGAGAGTCCATTCTCACAGCTACTTATATCATTAATAGGCTTCCTACCTCACTTCTTAAGTGGAAAACACCTTATGAAATTTTGTTTGGTATTCCACCTAAGTATGATCATTTGAAGTCTTTTGGTTGTCTTTGTTTTGCTACTAATGTTCGGCCTAATAAGACTAAGTTTGATCCGAGAGCTTCTAGGTGTATTTTTTTGGGATATAGTCCTGGTCAGAAAGGGTATAAATTGTTTGATCTAGACACAAATTCTGTTCTAGTGTCTAGGGATGTGGTATTTCATGAATCATCTTATCCTTATCAGTCTTCATCTAGAATGACTACAGACATTTCACTTCCTATAGTTTCATTTGATCAGTCTTCAGATATTCTGGATGTACTGCCTTCTGCAGCTGATAGTTCTCCTCTTCCTTCTTCTGTTGTAGTCCCTTCTACTAATACTTCATCTCCCCCTATTTCTACACTTCCTACTGATTCTATTCCAGTGTTAAGAAGAAGTACTAGAGTGCCTCATAAACCATCATGGCTCACAGATTTTGTCTCTCATGCATCTACTACACCTGATTTGTCTTCTTCGTTTCCTTCTTTCTTTGATGGTGGTTCTTCAGCCTATTCTCTTCCTACTTTCCCTTTTATTTCTACTCCACATTTATCATCTACATACATGTCTTTTTTGGCTAATGTCTCCACTGTTCATGAACCTCAAACTTACCATCAAGCTAAGTATCATGCTCATTGGGTGAAGGCAATGCAGCAGGAGTTGGCTACATTGGAAGCCAATGACACTTGGGTTTTAACTTCTTTACCCGAAGGTAAGAAGGCTATTGGATCTAGATGGGTTTACAAGGTGAAACTTAAGCCTGATGGGACTGTGGATCGGTATAAGGCTAGGCTAGTGGCCAAGGGTTATCATCAGGTTGAGGGGGTGGATTTTACTGATTCTTTCTCTCCTGTTGCTAAGACAGTTACTGTTCGATTGGTGTTAGCAGTTGCAGCCCATTTTTCTTGGCATATACATCAGCTAGATGTTAATAATGCCTTTTTACATGGGTTTCTTGATGAGGAAGTTTATATGTTACCTCCTGATGGGTATAGTAAAGCTGGTCCTCATGAGGTTTGTAAGCTGAATCGTTCTTTGTATGGTTTGAGGCAAGCTTCTCGTCAGTGGAATTGTGAATTTACTAAGCACCTCCTTTCTTTTGGTTTCATTCAGTCTCACCATGATCATTGTTTGTTTGTGAAATCCACTGGTTCTACTTTTGTTGCACTTCTTTTATATGTGGATGATATTTTGTTGACTGGCCCTTCTGAAGATGTCTTACATGGTGTTAAACAGTTTCTGCATTCTGTTTTTACTGTTAAAGATTTGGGTCCTGCTAGATATTTCCTGGGTTTGGAAATTGCACGTTCTTCTACTGGTCTTTATGTTAATCAGCGTAAATATGTATTGGATTTGTTGTGTGATTCGGGCTTAACTGGTGCTAAGCCTGTTTCTACCCCTTTGCCTAAGGGGTTAAAACTTGATGCTTCTGGTTCTTTGTTAGAGGATGTTGGGGCTTATCGTCGGCTGATTGGTAGGTTGCTTTATTTGGGCTTTACACGGCCTGATATCACCTTTGCTGTTCAGCAGTTAAGTCAGTTTGTTACTTCTCCTTGTGTGGGCCATTGGGATGCTGCTCTTCATTTGTTGAAGTATTTGAAGGGTTGTCCTTCTAAGGGTTTATTCTTCCCTGCTTCGTCTGCTTCTCCTGATTCTGCTATGTCTTCTGTTTGTTCTCTTGTGGCTTTTTGTGATGCTGATTGGGGGGCTTGTTTGACTACACGTCGGTCAGTTTCTGGTTTTTGTGTTTTTTTGGGTTCTTCCTTGGTCTCTTGGAAGACTAAGAAACAACCTACTGTTTCCCGTTCATCTGCTGAAGCTGAGTATCGTAGTATGGCTGCTACTGTTTGTGAATTGTTGTGGATCTCTTATCTCTTGCGTGATCTGCAGATTTCTTTTGTTTCACCTATTCCTTTGTGGTGTGATAACAAGGCGACTTTGCATATTATTGCCAATCCTGTTTTTCATGAACGGACTAAGCATTTGGATATTGACTGTCATGTGGTTCGGGATCAGTTTAAACTTGGGTTTATCGCTCCTGCTCATGTGTCTTCTAAGGACCAGTTGGCTGATGTCTTCACCAAGATCTTGGCAGCTCCTCTTTTTGCTTCTCTTTTGTCCAAGTTGGGTTTGGTTGATCTTCACCAACCTCCAACTTGAGGGGGGGATGTTAAGTGTTTGCGTATAGTATTTATGTAAAATGGTGTCGTTTTTGTTAATTGTTGTAGTTACTCACAGTTGTCGTTTTATGCTATAACATTGTAGTTTCTGGTTCTGTATATATATTAACTCTGACTTGTTTTACAATGTTGAATTGAAATAAAAAGATACAAGTCATTTTATTTACGATTTTTTTGGAGATTGTGTTCATGCATCACTGTAAAATTTTAAGAGGTCTGATAATACATAGTTTTATCCTTATATAATAGACTGCTTTAAATAGACTCACGTGCAAATGTAATCTAAAGCTTTATTTGATATGAATAGAGTTAGGAATATGGATATAATTGAATTCCACTTTTATTTATTATTAATTTATCTCAATCTAAAGCTTTATTTGGTATGAATAGAGTTAGGAATATGGATATAATTGAATTCCACTTTTATTTATTATTAATTTATCTCATTTTGGTTATTTAAAAGTTGGTATCACGATATATAATTTAGATATACTACATGAAAAATACATGACTTATAACATGATAAACGTATATATTTACTCTAAGATGTGAAAAAAAAAATGTGCCCTCTGTATTTTAACAAGAATATGATAATCTAAAACATAATATTTGAAATTTCAGTATTATTTTATTATATTATTATCTATGACATTAATATAGTTAATAAGTAAATTTGGTATTAGAATCGAGTACTTGTAATTTTTTTATGTTACGTATTTTTAGGCTAAGTGTTCCTCTAATATGTTGCATAAAAACAATGTAATTTAATTAAAAACTAAGTTAACTAAATAAATAAATATTAATGAATTGAATTAATAGATAATAATTTATGAGGTAATTTGAATAGCTTCTTTTATCTTTCTACTAACTTTTGTAGTCAAATTTTATATTTTTAAAATTTAAAATATAAATATAACTATTTAGTTATATGCTAAGCAACATTGATTTACGATTGAAGTAATTTGCATATAAGTTTATTATTTAGATATAAGTATAAGTAAAATGATAATCAATCCATATTATCCCAAAATACTTAATAAAGAGATTAGTTAGAATCTATCTGTTACGAAGATCTACACTGATACTGTATTATCCATATTATTTGTGTATATCATGTCAGATACTTAGTATTTAGTTTGTTACAAACTCTCTGTATATATGCTTAAACACAATACGCAATATACACAAGTCTTCCGGCTGGAAACAATCTTATATCCTTTTATGGTATCAGAGCCATTGGCATAACAGCAATCTTTTTTTTTTTTTCATCCACAACCACAATCATGTCTCATGATTCTACCTCCGCTGCAACCATTACACCTACAGTCAATACAGATGTCTCCATTCCTCACAACCTTATCATGTTCACCACTGGGTTTTCCTCTGACTCCAAACTAAATGGAGCAAATTTTCCTGCCTGGAGAGTTCAGGTCAGTGCACTCCTTATTGGCTACAATGTAAAGGGGTATGTTGATGGCACCATCCCTTGCCCAGATACACCAGGACCAGACATGGATATTTGGCTTCGACAAGATCAATTTGTTCTACATGCATTGATGACCACTGTTGCGCCGAATATAGGTACTCTGCTTGGCGCTGTTCACTCCTCAAAAGAAGCCTGGGATCTCCTTGCCAAAACATATGCAGGTACGTCTCGTTCTCGCCTAATGTCATTAAAGGAAAAACTAATCTGTATTCGAAAGGGAGGCAGAACCATCTCTGAATATCTGAAGGAAATCAAGAGTCTTGCGGATGAGTTAGCACTTGTTAGTTCACCAATTGATGACACGGATTTGGTAATCCACACTCTGAATGGCTTGTCCACTGACTTCAAAGATGTTAGCGCTGCGATTCGTGCGCGTGACACTCCAATAGGCTTTGATGATTTGCATGAAAAACTCGTCGACTTTGAACGCTTTTTGGAAAGGCAAACTCGACTTGAGGAATCAGTTCAGGCCCCATCTGCACATGTCTCCTACAAACAACGCTCGAACCCTCATCGACGCTATGGTCGATCAAACAACATTGGCTCCTCCAGTCGACCTCCCGTTATTAACCTTCCAGATTCCAGTCCAATGGTTAATCCTGGTCTACCTACCCAGCATGAGCTCATATGTCAATATTGTGATAAACCTTGTCACATAGCCAAAACCTATTGGCTACTGCATGGGAAACCGATTCGAAATCTCCACAGACATACGCCATCCACCCCTCGTCCACGTCGTGGTCCAGGGGCCTACAATATTCACTCGGACGACTCTTTCACCAAAGGTCAGTGGCTTCTTGATTCGGGGGCCACCCATCATGTTACGAATGACTTAAAAAATCTGTCCATACATTCCCCGTACAGAGGTTCTGATAACTTGCAGGTTGGAGATGGGCATGAAGTCTCCATTGATCACACGGGTAGTCTCTCTCTTCCTACTAGATCAAAATCAATTATACTTGACAATGTCTTGCATGTACCACAAATAAACACAAACCTTCTCTCAGTTAAAAGGCTATGCACCAAGAATAACGTATCTGTTGAATTTTTCCCCAATTGTTTCCAGGTGAAGGATCTGCAGAGCAAGACAGTGCTTCTTACCGGTTCGTGCCACAATGATCTCTATGATCTTCGACTTCCACAATCCAAACCAGCAATTTTTCAGACTACTCTTCCTCGTACACCAGTCCTTCATCATATATTTGGTCATCCATCTCAGAAGGTGTTCAATCATCTTCAGTCAAACCACATGTTAGGATCTCGTATGGTCTCATCAGCTGTGTGTGTCTCCTGTCAATGTGCAAAGAGTCACAAACTCCCGTTTTCAACTCTCCGACTGCAAAGCTCTAAGCCCTTAGAGATTGTATTTTCGGATGTTTGGGGACCTGCTCCCATAGTTTCTGTTGATGGTTTTCGCTACTATGTCCTTTTTGTTGATCACTTTACTAAATTCACATGGGTTTACCTATTAATCAATAAATCAGATGTCTTCTCTACTTTCATCAATTTCCGTAAACATGTTGAACATCAATTTGAAACATCTATCAAAACTCTCTACTCTGACAATGGAGGGGAGTTTATCAAACTCAAACCATTCTTGGCCACACACGGCATATCTCATCTTACCACTCCACCCCACACACCTGAGCAAAATGGGTTAGCTGAACGTCGTCACCGTCACATTATTGAAACCACTAGGGCCCTCCTTCATCAAAGTAAACTCCCTACCAGTTACTGGTCCTATGCCGTCCGAACAGCTGTTTACCTTATCAATAGGTTACCTACGCCAACCCTTAACATGAAATCTCCTCTTGAAATACTACTTCATCAGCCACCCAGTTACAAACATCTCCACTCCTTTGGATGCCTTTGTTTTCCTTGGATACGTCCCTACACCTCCAACAAACTTCAATGTCGTTCTACCCCATGTATATTTGTGGGCTACTCATCCAATCAGTTTGCATATCTCTGCCTTGATCCAAGCACGAACCGCATATACACGTCTAGACATGTTGCTTTCATTGACGATCACTTTCCATACACATCACCCGCTCCATTATCTACCCCTTCCCTCCCCGATACACAACCCTCACCAACACTGTCTCATCAGATTATTCCCATTGTGGCATCACCGGTAAGACACGCACTGTCGGGCACTGCAGCAACTTCACTATTATTCCCCACCCAGCCACCTAGCCCCTCATCCATACCCCCCACTGAACCTCCCCACACAACACCAGACCAACAAACCCAATCCACCAATCTCCATCCCATGATAACCCGTTCCAAAAATAATATCCACAAATCAAAAACATTCAAGGCTACCCGTCACCCACTCCCTGAAACAGAGGAACCACGCACAATTCAACAGGCACTCCAAATACCCCATTGGCGTGATTCAGCTCTCTCAGAGTATACTGCCTTACAAAAAAATGGAACCTGGTCTCTTGTTCCTCCAACAGAAGCTCAAAATGTTGTAGGGTGTATGTGGCTTTTTAGAACGAAACGCCATTCGGATGGCTCAGTGGCTCGGTATAAATCTCGCCTAGTTGCGAAAGGCTATAGCCAATGCCCTGGGATTGACTTCAGTGACACCTTTTCTCCTGTGGTGAAACATCAAACCATTAAAATTTTTCTCACTTTGGCGCTGGCCAACTCTTGGCCGCTTCATCAAATGGACGTTAACAATGCGTTCCTTCAGGGTCGCCTCCATGAAACTGTCTACATGAAGCAACCACCAGGGTTTATTAGCAAGGAGCATCCCACGTATGTCTGCAAATTACATAAAGCAATCTATGGTCTACGGCAAGCTCCTCGCGCCTGGTATCAAGAACTTCGACTATTCCTCCTCCGCTATGGGTTTCTCTGCAGCACGAGTGACTCTTCTCTGTTCATCTATCATTGTCGAGGCATTACTATGTACTTTCTGGTATATGTAGATGACCTGCTCCTCACTGGCAGCTCTTCGACAGCACTTGATGCCTTCATTAAAGAACTATCCAGCATGTTCTCACTCAAACACATGGGCACTCCGTCTTACTTCCTTGGACTTGAACTCATCCCTACGGTTGATGGTATTTTTCTCTCTCAACAACGTTACATCCATGATTTAGTTACGAAATTTCATATGGCAGACAGCAATCCTTGCACTACTCCCATTTGTACATCTGCCACTCTCAAACTGGATGACGGATCCGCACCAGCAGATGCCCGTCTATATCGCAGCATATTAGGCGCCCTACAATATGTTCTCCTGACGCACCCCGACCTCAACTTTGCCGTCAACAAGCTATCTCAGTACATGCATAAACCTACTACACTTCACTTTCAGCAGCTGAAGCGCACACTTCGGTATCTCAAACATACCCATGCCTTCGGCCTTCAACTGCATCGTCCAAAACATCTTCGCCTTCAAGCTTTCAGTGATGCCGATTGGGGAGGCGACGCTGACACCAAAACCTCAACATCTGCCTATGTTATTTATCTTGGAGGCAATCCCATCTCTTGGAGCTCAAAACGCCAACGTACAATTGCTAGATCCTCTACCGAAGCTGAATATCGTGCGGTCGCAAACACCGCTGCCGAAGTAATGTGGATTCGCAATATACTACGAGAACTTCATGTTCATTGCCCGCCAGACCCAACGATCTACTGTGATAATTTGGGGGCTACGTATGTATGCTCTAACCCGGTCTTTCATTCCCGGATGAAACATCTTGCTTTGGACTATCACTTTGTTCGAGAACAAGTCCAACATCATCATCTCAATGTCTCTCACATCTCTACGCAAGATCAAATTGCAGATGCCTTGACCAAACCTCTGCTCAGAACCAAGTTTGAAGCTTTTCGGACCAAGATGAGTGTTACGTCCCGTGACCTCATCTTGCGGGGGTGTAAAGAGATTAGTTAGAATCTATCTGTTACGAAGATCTACACTGATACTGTATTATCCATATTATTTGTGTATATCATGTCAGATACTTAGTATTTAGTTTGTTACAAACTCTCTGTATATATGCTTAAACACAATACGCAATATACACAAGTCTTCCGGCTGGAAACAATCTTATATCCTTTTACTTAAAAACTCACAATCATGTTTCAAATATTCTCAAACGTAGAGTAAAATTTTCAAAATTTAATTAAGCACATAAAAACTTTAATTATTAAAATGTCTAAATTCACATTCTTTCAATTTGTTTTATAATTGGGTCTCATAATCCAAATGATAGGTTAAACTTTTTGCGGATCAACAAGCAACAATAGAAAGACAAATATAAACATTAAAACTAGTGGTGACAAATTTACCAAATAGAAGTCGGTTTCTGTCTTCCACTAAATGATTACTTTGTTCTTAACTCTATCATCTGCAAGTTTAATATAATTTAAAACCTGATCCCTCTAATTAAGGACATAAAAGGTAAGATTGAGAATGCTTTAGGTCAACTTTTTCAAAATGATTACATTTTAATTTCGTCATTTTGGTTTAATTTTCTAAAAAGTAACTCAATTTTAATTTCAAGTTTTTCAAACTTACAGGCCGAAACAATGTTTTGAAAAAATAAATTAAAGTTACGTCGTCTTAAAAAGAATATTTTAGTCATTTCAAGAATTTCTGGTCTATAAGATGTCTAGATATTGAAAAATCAGTCATTGAATGTAAATGTCTGACCACCATATCACTTAAAATTGTTCTTCAAATTCCAAAGTTCATGGACGATCTCCTTTCCTACGGAGGTCAGATTTGTTTGGCAGGTCTCAAGAAAATCGTATGAGAAGCTGAGAAGACTTGATGGAGTGCTAAGGCACTCCCAGCTTCAAACAAAATACAATAAAAAATACAGAAAAAAATTAGAACAAAGCAAGCTCTAATGTTAGGAAATATTTTTTTAAAAAAGTTGGTGAGTGATAAAATACTGAGTGACAAAATAGGATATAGGAAATAGTATGTTAAATCTTATATCCTACATCCTAAGACCTAATACCTAAACGTTGAACCTTAATCCTGAATCTTGATACCAAAGACTTATAACCTAAGACCTATAACCTATAACTTAAACCTTAAACTTTAATCCTAAATCCTAATATCTAAACTTTAAGCTCTAAACTATAAAATCTAAACTATAAAACTCTAAACCTTTAACTATAAACTTAAAAATAAAACCTGACAATAAATAAATGCGTAAAGGAATGCAGTTATCTAAGAATCAGTTTTTCTTTGGCAAGCAAGACAAAATATGGTTACCTTTGTCCCATCTCTATCAAAACCATCAAATAAATGCATTCCCATCATCTTTGGAGTCTTTTTCTACACAAAAAAAAATGTAGCAATAAATAATTGCAATGTACACGCAAATATTATCCTTATAGTAAAATACAATAGTTACACTTACCCAAAGTCTTGAAGTTATTGGATTAGATTTTCGGCAATTGTTCTTACAACATCTTTATTTGTACTTAGAACATCTCCAATTGTGCTCGAAGTTGACATAAAGAACAAAACAAAAATTTATGAACCTTAGAAAGTAAAGATTATACCAAGTATAAGCATGGATTAAGACAAAAATATGAAAAAAATGATTAAATCAAGAATACATTAATCATATCAAAATAATATTCACAACATGCACAAAGAAACGGTAAACTTAACAAAACACCTAAATCTTAAACCTTAAATTTAAATGCTAAATATTAAATTCTATGTCCTATATCCTATATCCTAAAAGCTAAAACCTAAAACTTAAACCTTAAAAGCTAAACCTCGAACCTTAATCCTAAATCCTAATACCTATCACCTATAACCTATATAACCTATAACTCAATCCTTAAACATTAATCCTAAACACTAAATCCAAAATCCTAATATCTAAATCCTAAGCCTTAAACTATAAAACCTAAACTATAAAACTCTAAACCTTAATCCTTAAACCCTAAGTAATGCAATTACATGAGAATCAAATTTTCTTTAACAAGAAAGACAAAAAATGGTTACCTTCGTCCTATCTGTATCAAAAGCATCAAATCAATCCATTCCTATCATCACTGGAGTCATTTTGTTCTTAAATCTGTAGTAATAAATAATTACAATATACAAGCAAAAGTTCTCATTGTAGTAAAATGCAATACTTACACTTACCCAAAACCTTGAAGTTGTTGGATTAGATTTTTGGCAATTGTGTTTACAATACCTCTAACTGTACTTAGAACATCTCCATTTGTGCTCGATGTTGACAAATAAGGAAGGAAATAAAAATTTATTAACTTCAAAAAATAAAGATTATACCAAGTATAAGCATGCATTATTGCAAAAAGGAAAAATATGAATAAGTCAGGAATACAAATAATCATATTAAAATAATATTTGCAACATGTAGAAAGAAAAGGTAAACTTAACAAAATACCTAAATCTTAAACTGTAAACTTAAATACTAAACATTAAATCCTATATCCTATATCATAAACTCTAAACCCTAAAATCTAGACCTTGAACCTTAATCCTATATCCAAATACCTATCACCTGTAACCTATAACCTGTAACTTAAAACTTAAACATTAATCCTAAACACTAAATTCTAAATCCTAATATCTAAACCCTAAGCCTTAAACTACAAAACCTAAACCTTAAAACCTAAACTATAAAACTCTGAACCTTAAACCTTAAACCTTAAACCTAAAAATAAAACCCGACACTAAGTGCATGGGTTAAGGAATGCAATTATCTTAGAATAAATTTTTCTTTAACAAACAAGACAAAAAATGGTTACCTTCATCCCATCTTTATCAAAAGCATCAAATCAATCAATTTTCATCATTACTAGAGTCATTTTCGGCAAAAAGTTGTAGCAATAAATAATTACAATATACAACGAAAGGTTCTCCTTGCAGTAAAATGCAATAGTTACACTTACCTAAAACCTTAGAGTTATTGGATGATATTTTTGGCAATTGTGGTTGCAACACCTCTAACTGTACTTAGAACATCTTCATTTGTGATCGATGTTGACAAATAAAGAAGGAAATATAAATTTAGTAACTTCAAAAATTAAAGATTATACCAAATAAGCATGCTTTATGACAAAAATTGTAAAAAAAAAAGAATTAAGTCAAAAATACACATAATAATATCAAAATAATATTTGTAAAATGCAGAAAGAAAATGTGAATTTAACAAAACACCTAAATCTTAAACCTTAAACTTAAATACTAAATCTTAAATCCTATATCCTAAAGCTTAAATCAAAAACTCTAAATCCTAAAACCTAAACCTTGAACCTTAATCCTAAATCCTAATACCTATCACCTATAATCTATAACTTATAACAAAAACCATAAACTTTAATCCTAAACACTAAATCCTAAATCCTAATATCTAAACCCTAAGCCTTAAATCTTAAACATTAAACTTAAATACTAAATATTAAATTCTATATTATAAAACCTAGAACCTAAACTCTAAACCCTAAAACCTAAAACTTAAAACCTAAACCTTTAACCTTAATCTCATATCCTAATACCCATCACCTATAACTTATAACCTATAACTTATAACTTAAACCTTAAATATTAATCCTAAACACTAAATCCTAAATCATATTTTCTAAATCCTAAGCCTTAAACTATAAAAATAAACTTTAAAACCTAAACTATCAAATCTAAACTTTAAAAACCCTAAACCTAAAAATAAAACCCTACACTAAGTACACGTGTTAAGGAATGCAGTTATCTTGGAATCAATTTTTCTTTAACAAGCAAGACAAAGAATGTTTACTTTCATCCGATCTCTATCAAAAGCATCAAATCAATCTATTCCCATCATCATTGGAGTCGTTTTCTGCAAAAAACTTTAGCAAAACATTATTACAACATACAAGCAAAGGTTCTCCCTTTAGTAAAATGCAATAGTTACACTAACCTAAAGCCTTGGAGTTTTTGCATAAGATTTTTGGCAATTGCTCTTGCAACATCTCTGACTATACATAGAACACCTCCATTTGTGCTCGATGTTGACAAATAAAGAAGGAAACAAAAATTTATGAACTTCAGAAATTAAAGATTATACTAAGTATAAGCATGTATTATGACAAAAATTGAAAAAAAAAAGAATTAAGTCAAGAATATACATAATCATATCAAAATAATATTTACAACATGCAGAAAGAAAATGTGAACTTAACAAAACACTTAAATCTTAAACCTTAAACTTAAATACTAAATCTTAAATCCTATATCCTATATCTTAAAGCCTAAAACCTAAACTCTAAACTTTAAAATTAAAACCCTAAAACCTAAACCTTAGACTTTAATCATAAATCCTAATGCCTAAGACCTATAACCTATAACCTATAACTTAAACCTAAAACTTCAATCCTAAACACTAAATCCTAAATCCTAATATCTAAACCCTAAGTCTTAAAATATAAAACCTAAACTATAAAACTCTATACCTTAAACTATAAACTTAAAAATAAAGCCCGACAATAAGTGCATGCGTTAAGGAATGCAATTATTTGAGAATCAATTTTTCTTTAGTAAGCAAGACAAAAAATGGTTACCTTCATTCCATCTCTATAAAAACCATCAAATCAATTCATTCCCATCATTACTATAGTCGTTTTCTGCCATGAATTGTAGCAATAAATAATTACAATATACAAGCAAAGGTTCTTCTAGTAGTAAAATGTAATAGTTACACTTTCCCAAAGCCTCACAGTTGTTAGATTAGATTTTTGGCAATTGTGCTTGCAACTCATCTGACTATACATAAAACACCTCACTTGTGCTCGATGTTGAAAAATAAAGAAGGAAATAAAAATTTATGAACTTCAGAATTTAAAGATTAAAACAATGATAAGCATGCATTATGACAAAAATTGGAAAAAATATGAATTAAGTCAAGAATACACATAATTATATCAAAATAATATTTGCAGCATGCAGAAAGAAAATGTAAACTTAACAAAACACCTAAATCTTAAACCTATAATATAAACCATAAACTTTAATCTTAAACACTAAATCCTAAATCCTAATATATAAACCCTAAAACTTAAATCTTAAACCTTAAACTTAAATACTAAATATTAAAATCCTATATCCTAATACCTAAAACCTAAACTCTAAACCCTAAAACCTAAAACCTAAACCTTGAACCTTAATCCTAAATCCTAATACCTATCACCTATAACCTATAACTTAAACCTTAAACTTTAATCCTAAACACTAAATTCTTCTAATATCTAAACTCTAACCCTTAACAATAAATCCTAAACCTTAAAACCTAAACTATAAAACTTTAAACCTTATACCCTAAACTTAAAAATAAAACCCAACACTAAGTTTATGCGTTAAGGAAAGTAATTATCTAAGAATAAATTTTTCTTTATCGAGCAAGAAAAGAACGGTTACCTTCATCCCATCTCTATTAAAAGCATCAAATCAATCCATTCCCACCACACTGGAGTAGTTTTTTGCAAAAAAACTGTAGCAACAAATTATTACAACATACAAGCAAAGGTTGCCCCTGTAGTAAAATGCAATAGTTACACTAATATAAAGCCTTACAGTTGTCGGATTAGATTTTTGGCCATTGTCATTGCAACATCTTTGATTGTACATAGAACACCTCCACTTTTGCTCGATGTTGACAAATAAAAAAGGAAACAAAAATTTATGAACTTAAGAAATTAAAGAATATACTAAGTATATGCGTGCATTATGAAAAAAATTGGAAAAATATGAATTAAGTCAAGAATACACATAATCATATCAAAATAATATTTGCAACATGCAGAAAGAAGATGTGAACTTAACAAAACACCTAAATCTTAAACCTATAATCTATAACCTATAACATAAATCTTAAACTTTAATCTTAAACACTAAATCCTAATATCTAAACCTAAGCTTTAAATCTTATACCTTAAACTTAAATACTAAATATTAAATACTATATCCTAATATCTAAAACCTAAACTCTAAACTCTAAACTCTAAAACTTAAACCTTGAACCTTAATCCTAAATCCTAATACCTATCACCTATAACCTATAACTTAAACCTTAAAGTTTAATCCTAAATACTAAATTCTAAATCCTAATATCTAAACTCTAAGCCTTAAACTATAAAACTCTAGACCTTATATCCTAAACTTAAAAATAAAACTCGACACTAAGTTTATGCGTTAAGGAAAGTAATTATCTAAGAATAAAATTTTCTTTATCAAGCAAGATAAAGAATAATTACCTTCATCCCATCTCTATCAAAGGCATCAAACCAATCCATTTCCATCATCACTGGAGTTGTTTTTTGCAAAAAAACTGTAGCAACAAATTATTACAGCATACAAGCAAAGGTTCCCCCTATAGTAAAATGAAATAGTTACACTAACCTAAAGCCTTGGAGTTGTTGGATTAGGCTTTTGGCAATTGCCCTTGCAACATCTCTGACTGTACATAGAACACTTGAATTTGTGCTCGAAGTTGACAAATAAAGAACGAAACAAAAATTAATGAACTTCAGAAATTAAAGATTATACCAAGTATAGGCATGCTTTATGACAAAAATTGGAAAAAATTATGAATTAAGTCAAGAATACACATGATTATATCAAAATAATATTTACAACATGCAAAAAGAAAATGTGAACTTAACAAAACACATAAATCTTAAACCTTAAACTTAAATACTAAATCTTAAATCCTATATCCTATATCATATATCCTAAAGCCTAAATCCTGAACTCTAAAATCTAAACCCCTAAAACCTAAACCTTGAACTTTAATCCTAATCCTAATGCCTAAGACTTATAACCTATAACCTATAACTTAAACCTTAAACTTTAATCCTAAACAATAAATTCTAAATTCTAATATCTAAAGCTGCACATGTATGTCTTCAGGAATTGAAAACACCGTGAGTTGGAAAAAGGGATTTTGTTGGGAGTATAGTATATGTCTTTATTTGATGGCAGTGGGGTATTCATGGGTGTTGAATTAATTTAGTGTGGAATTAATTGAAGTGTGGAATAACAACTGTATAGAGTGTATTAATTGTTGATTGAAAAACACTGCAACATCGTGCATGTCTTGATCTATAGCTGAATAAAAAATCGTGTGTTGGGTGAGACAAGCTACGATGCAGTGGGTGTATTATTAAATGCGCAGTGGGCTATTAAAGTCGTGGGTGGTGTTGCGTTTGAATGCTTACCAAATTTGGATGCCATTTCACCATTGTTGGAATATGTCCTTCCTACTTATGGTCTCTACACTTTGCACCTACGAATATCTTCATGGTTTTCACCTTCGATTCTGGTAGGCTACATAATTAATGTGGTAAAGGTTATACTTCAGTAAATTATTGTGTGAAGGTTTATTTGTTGGATCTTTTTTATCTATTTCAGAGGAGTTGAACCTATAGGAAAGTTGTTATGTTTCTGTCTTAAGTATTTTTTGTTTTTATTCTTACTTAATTCATCACTTAAATTATTTTTTATTAATTTTCTTTTAATTAAAAGTTGTTTTAAAAAATCCTCTGACGAAGTTAGCATGAATCGGTCGTATTATTAGGTGTGAAATTCTTTCACGAGAAGTGAAGTTGAGATATAGTGTTAAGGGTTAAATGGTGTCAGCTCAATAAAGCCTTGGATAGATCTATTGTACTTCGATGAAAGTATTAAGTTGGATAAGGATTCCATAGATGTAGACAAAGTATACTAAACTACATTACCAAATTTTTGGTACTTTTTATTATTTCGTTTTCAATTGTTTTTGTTTCCATTTGTGTTAGAGACGTCCACAATAAAATTGAAAAATTTACAAGAATACTACCCCCTTCGATTTTTCAGAAACGATTTCCGTAATTTGAAGAATTTGCAAAACTAATACGCCCATATGATTCTTTCATGGTGTATTCAACATTTGTTGCCTATGACCCTGGAGATGAAGTGTTCGAAAATGCTGGTAATTTCATTTTCTCATTCCTTTACTTTAATTTGTTTTTGCTTTTCTCTCTCTCTTTCAAATTAGATTCTAATCAAAAGTTACGAGTCAAAAGTTGCATAAATCTTCTAATCAAGCAATGCATATAACTCGACATAGATTGAAGAACGGAAATAGTATAAATATCTAGTAATATAGAGTAAATTAAACAATCAAGTAAAGCAAGCACATAAAGAGCCTAATCAAGCAAAATTTTCAGCTCTTACATCAAACTGCATAAGTTGAGAGTCAATAAAGAATCTATCAACAGTCTTATCATTGATATTTAAAAATGAAACGCTACATCATGAAGACACTATGATATAACTACATAAATCACAAGTGAAACGATGCAAAATAACGAAAATGAACTAAAGTTCATGTCCTTTCTCCTTCTGTAACACTTTTTCCTTTCCTACCCTCTATTCTCTCGACTTGCAAACAAGTGAGATGACTCTTTTTCTTTCACTTCACTCAGTTATCTCGACAGCCAAACAAGTGCGTCAAGAATCGAGAAACTTACCAGGGGGAGAGATCCCGCAGTTGAAGCATTCGAACAACCGATCGACAGTGTCCTTCACGTCTGTTGACATCCTCTCTGTGTTGTGAACAACCCACCTCAGCCCATTGTTGATGACGATCTAATGATTACACCGGCCCCAAGGAAGAGCACTCGGCCCAGGGTTGCTCCTAATTGGATGAAGGACTATGACAAGTGACACCTCAACATGCTGCACGAGGAAGGAATAACAGCCTACTCACGTTTATCAGCATTGCTGCTGCTTTATTAAGAATAAGAATACCAGAAAGTTGTTATGATTTTGGCAATTGTGTTTTTTTGTCTCCCTTTCTCATCTCTGCAACCATTCTCTCTTTTTTCTCACCTTGATTCCCTGCATTTCCCCTTATTCTCGTTGTAATCGGCTACTAAAAAAAGCAATATAGAATTTCCTTTCGATCCTAAAGTTCATTGTTTCATTGACATTTCCTGTTTTAGTTGTTAAGAACACTTCATTGGTGCTTTCATTGACCCTCCCCACCCATGGGTGAACATCAAACTCCCCTAAAGGTTTTGGATGATCGCGTTAAATTTCTTGCTGAATCTTAGGCAACGATGCGCAATGATTTTGATCTCTTGGCCTCCTCCATTGCTGATCAGCAACGCCTCCTTCATGAGGTCTTAGCTCGAGTTGCTTCCTTATCTCCCACGAAAGATTCCACTGGTGAAGTCAAACAGTTTATGGGTGAGTCCTCATCCCTTAGTCCCTTGGGTCGTCATAAACCTGCTCCCGTACAGATTGCTCGTTTCACCGGCGTGAACCCCGATCGTTGGGTCATGCAGGCTGACCGATATTTCGAGTTTTATCAAATCAAGGCAGAGGAACGAATCACCATCTCTTCCTTTTATTTTGATGAGGCTGCATCAGATTGGTATGACTGGATGTATAAAAATCAGCAACTTACCAGCTGGCCAGAGTTCACTGCAGCGGTGTTGCAGAGATTTGGATCCCGTGACTCGGAAGCACCGAAGGGCCTCTTAGCTAAACTTCAGCAAAGCTCCACCGTCACCAATTATCTTTCCCAGTTTGAGGCCATTACGAACTGGACCGTGCATCTGCCGGCTCACTTTTTAATCCACTGTTTTATCTCCGAGTTACGCGCCGACATTAAACATTCAGTTTTAGTGCACACGCCCACTTCGTTGGATGAGGCTATGCATTTGGCCCACCTTCATAAGCAACGTATCCAATTAGAAAAGGGTTTGCTTAAGCCCAGTCTTGGCACTTCCAAGCCCTTGTTACCCACTCCCAAACATTACTCTAACACCACCATTCCTCCCTCTGCCGCCACACCCAACATCGCACCCTTCCCGGCGGGACGCAGGTTCCTTTTCGCTGCCTTACTCCGGCCGAAGCTGCCCAACGCCGTTCTCAGGGCCTTTGTTACCATTGTGATGAGAAATATGAATGGGGCCATAAGTGCAAAGCCAAATCGCACTTACTTCTGTTGGAGGAGGACTCCGCCTCCCCTAACTTTACTGCACCACCTTTGCTTCCGCCGCCCAACGCTCCTGATCCGGTGGCCACCAACCCAGACCCGGATTCCCAGCTTCAGTCACCATCTCTTATAATGCTCTCTCTGGTGGTTGCTCTGCCTCTACTCTTCGTTTTTAGGGGACTGTTAATGGCAAGCTAGTACAAGTGTTGCTTGATGGTGGGAGCACACATAATTTTGTGCAAACCCGTGTCGCCAAATACTTGAATCTCACAATCACTGCAGCCCCGAGCTTCTCCGTTTTAGTGGGCAGTGGTGAACGCTTGCTCTATTCTGGAATGGTTCAACAGGTGCCGTTAGTTATTCAGCAACGTGAGATTTGCGTCGATTTCTATGTGTTACCACTAAAGGGATGGGATATGGTTCTTGGCGTGGCTTGGTTATCTACTCTCGGGCCGGTTATGATGGACTATCGGTCTTCCATTTTTGAATTTACCCATCATGGGCAACTGGTTCGATGGTCTGGGGCTGCTCCTTCTTCCATTACTTCTGTTCAGTTTAATGGGTTGCATCGTCTTCACCAGACTCACGCCATTGCTGAATACTATCGTCTCGACTTGGTTTCTTCCCAGTCACCTCCTGAGGTCCCACTTAATGCTGCTCTTGTCCACCTTCTTGAGTCTTTTTCTGATGTCTTTCTTAAACCGTAAGGTCTGCCCCCTACTCTTGCATGTGATCATGCGATCCATTTATTGCCCAATAGTGATCCGGTGAATGTCAAACCGTATTGTTATCCTCACTTTCAGAAAAAGGAAATCGAAACCTTGGTTTCGGACATGCTCCACGATGGCATTATCTGCCCCAGCACCAGCCCATTCTCGTCACCGGTCTTACTCGTAAAGAAGAAGGATGGCACGTGGTGTTTTTGTGTCGATTACCACGCTCTTAATGCCATCACCGTCAAAGACCAATTCCCAATTCCGTCCATCTTCGAGCTCTTTGAAGAATTACATGGTGCTCTTTATTTTTTCGATTTATTGGCTGGTTACCATCAAGTACGGATCCGGGTTGGTGATGAGTATAAAACGGCTCTTCGGACTCACGACGGACATTACGAATTTCTTGTGATGCCGTTTGGGTTGACAAATGCCCCTTCCTCCTTTCAGAGTCTCATGACCGATGTGTTCCGACCTTACTTACGACACTTTGTTCTCGTCTTCTTTGACGACATCTTGATCTACAGTCCGACTTGGGAGGCCCATTTGGATCACATCCGACTGGTATTTCTGGTTTTACGGGAGCATAAACTAGTGGCCAAGAAATCCAAATGCCTTTTTGGCCAAACTTCTGTCGCATATTTGGGGCACATCATTTCGTATCAGGGAGTTTTCATTGATCCTGATAAACTTCTTGCGATTCAACAATGGCCTGTGCCGCGTTCAGTCAAGGAAGTCCGTGGTTTTCTCAGATTGGCTGGCTACTATTGCCATTTTGTTCACCGGTTTGCTACCCTCGCTGTGCCTCTCACTAATCTTCTTCGAAAAGATCAATTTCTTTGGACTGAAGCTTCTACCAAAGCTTTCGAAACATTGAAACAAGTTCTGACTTGTGCTCCTGTTTTGGCTTTACCAGACTTTACGAAACTATTTATTGTGGAAACGGATGCTTTAGGTATCGATGTGGGCGCTGTCTTATCACAAAACAAACATCCCATTGCCTTCTTTAATTAGCAATTGAGCCCTCAGTTGTAGCAGACTTCAACGTATCAGCGTGAGATGTACGCTACCACCCAAGCCATTTCTAAGTGGAGGCAATATTTACTTGGGCAAAAATTCACAATTATAACAGATCAGCAACCCCTTAAAAATCTTACTGATCAGGTTATCCAAACCCCGGAGCAACAGAAATGGTTAGGCAAGTTAATTGGTTACGACTTCGACATCGTCTATCGCCCAGGGAAATTGAACGCAGCTGCTGATTCTTTGTCATGCGTTCCTTCTTCTCACTTTCTGGCCTTGTCGAGTGTTACACATAACATTGTTGCTGACAAACGAGTCGCCAATCTCAGCCATCCCGAATTATTGGATCTGCAGCAGAGACTGCTTCGTGACCCTCATCAGTTCCCTGATCTCAAATTCCGTGATGGGCTGCTGCTCTTTCGCAACCGCTTGATGCTGCCTGCAGATTCTCCTCTGCGTTTTCAGTTGCTTCATGAATTCCACTCCTCTCCTTTGGGTGGCCATTCAGGTATTACACGCACCTTTCACCGCCTCTCTTCCAATTTCTTTTGGAAAACTATGCTTCGGGATGTTAAGCGTTATGTGCAGGAATGTCAAACTTATCAGCAAATGAAAGCATCTTCCCTTAGTCCTAGTGGCTTGTTTCAACCCTTACCAATACCTAACTTGGTCTTTGAGCATATATCCATTGATTTTATCACTGGTCTTCCGAGCTCTAAGGGTAAAACTGTTATTATGGTCGTGATCGATCGATTATCAAAATATGGACATTTTATTGGGTTGCCTTCGAATTTCCCCAGCTTGTCTGTAGCAGCTGTCTTTGTTCAGGAGATTGTTCGTTTACATGGTTCTCCGGTGGATATTGTCTCGGATGGTGATCCTCGGTTCCTTAGTGACTTTTGGAAGGAATTTCATCATTTACAAGGGACTACTTTGAGTATGAGTATAGCGTATCTTCCTCAATCGGACGGTCAAACCGAAGTTTTGAACAAATGTGTTGAAATGTACCTTCGTTGCTATACTTCGGATCATCCCTCTTCTTGGATGACTATGTTACCTTGGGCTGAATTCTGGTATAACACAGTATATCAAACGGCCGCAAAGATAATGCCATTTGAGGTTTTATACGGTCGTCCTCCACCTACTGTTGTTCAATATTTGAAGGATGCAAGTGGTAACCCTTTGGTGGACACTCAGCTTATGAAGCGTGATTTGGTTCTTAAACTGCTCAAAGAGAATTTACACAGAGCACAGGCACGTATGAAAGCGTTTGCGGATAAGAGTCGTCGTGACGTGTCCTTTGTGGTCGGCGATTGGGTTTATGTCAAACTCCAGCCCTTCTGTCAGAATTCTATTCGCTTGCAACGCCACCATAAGCTTGGGCCACGATACTTTGGGCCCTATCAAGTCACTGACTGTGTTGGCAAAGTTGCTTATCGATTGGCCCTTTCGGAATCTGCTCAGATTCATCCTGTCTTCCATGTTTTCTTGCTCAAGAAATGTGTTGGCCAACCAGATCAGCAGATCACTCCTTTACATCTTGCTGATTCGACTTCTGCCTTAACCTTACAACCAGCTGCCATCTTGGCTAAGCGGACTGTTCAGCGTGCTACTTTGTTGGTCGAGCAATGGTTAATTCGATGGGAAGGTGCCTCTGCTCATGATGCCACTTGGAAGGACAAGGTGCACATCTTGAAATTGTTTTCCGACCTTAACCTTGAGGACAAGGTAGTTGTCGATGGGGGGGTAATGTTGTGAACAACCCACCTCAGCCCACTGTTGATGACGATCCAATGATTACACCGGCCCCAAGGAAGAGCACTCGGCCCAGGGTTGCTCCTAATTGGATGAAGGACTATGACAAGTGACACCTCAACATGCTGCACAAGGAAGGAATAACGGCCTGCTCACGTTTATCAGCATTGTTGCTGCCTGCTCACGCCCATCAGCATTGCTGCTGCTTTATTAAGAACAAGAATACCAGAAAGTTGTTATGATTTTGGCAATTGTGTTTTTTTGTCTCTATTTCTCATCTCTGCAACCATTCTCTCTTTTTTCTCACCTTGATTCCCTGCATTTTCCCTTATTCTCGTTGTAATCGGCTACTAAAAAAGCAATATAGATTTTCCTTTCGATCCTAAAGTTCACTGTTTCATTGACATTTCCTGTTTTAGTTGTTAAGAACACTTCACTCTGGAATTTGAAATTATCCGTTTTATCAAATTGGTGTGTGTTTGGGTACTTCTTTTCCTTTTTTCCTATCAAATTCCTCTTGAACTCAATTTATGAAAGGCCAGTGGCGGTTTTATGTGAAAAATGGATTCCCTCGAATTAAACTCTAAGTAGTCCAATTTCAAATATTTTGCTACTTGAATCTCGTATTCTTAAATAATTTGTTTTGTACCCACCTAATATTCGGGAGTATTTCAATTTAGGACAGTAGTCTAAAAGCATATGTTAATTACAGTTTATTTCAATGTTTAAAATATAGGATCGAATGTTTAAAATATACGATCGGAAGTTAAACAGGATAAGAGTTTTAAGGTTTAAAAAATTCAATTAGCATTAAATTGTCATAAAATTAGCTAAAGATTAAATAAAACTAAATAATTTAAAATATGATTAAAAAAATTGTTCTTTTTAATAGAAGAATTTGAAATTTAATAAAAAAGATATTGTTAAATGAAATTAATTCATTTATTTTAGTTT
>JANITW010017216.1:0-22976 GCA_027564335.1 Erythroxylum williamsii | reverse complement strand
GGGAACAGTAGCTTGGTTTAGTTGATGGTAGTCTACACAAAAATGCCAACTTCCATCTTTCTTTTTAACCAACAATACCGAGCTACAGAAAGGGCCAGTACTCTGGCAAATTATACCAACAAAAAGCATCTCAGTAACTAGCCTTTCTATTTCATCTTTTTGTATGTGTTTATAGCAGTAAGGGCGAATGTTAATTGGACCAACACATAGCTATAGAGGAATTTGATTGTCAACCTAGCGGTGGGGCGTCAAAGACAAATCATCAACAAAAATATCACCAAATTCAGCTAGGAGGGCTTGAATAGAATTCTGTTGTTTAAGAGAGAGGTTGTCCCTATCATTTAAGAATGCACTATTAGACTCGATACCCCATAAAAAGCGGATAACTCAACCTTTGTTACTTTACGTAAAGCATGTAAAGATGTAAGGATCTTGTTGAGAGAAGGGTCTCCCTGCAATAGAACTAGTTCATTGTGCAAATTGAATTACATAGTCATCTTGGCCCAATTAACGTGTACGCCACGAAGAGTTTCCAACCAAGCAATTCCCAAAATTATATCAACCCCATTGAGAGGAAAAACATAGCAATCCACTGTAGTATTAAAGTTACCTAATCCCAAAGGTGCGCATGTTATGTCCATTGCCCAAACGAATTGAAAAAGGGGTGGTAAGGGTACCTCCATAACTAAACATTCCATTGAAAGGTTGGAAATAAAGTTGTGGTTGGCCCCACTATCCACCATGATAATTATGCTTTGCCCAATAATATCTCCTTGAAACTTCATGGTGCGAGGACGATGGATGCCCCCAATCGAATACATTGGTAATTCAAGTTCAGAAAAAATGAGCCTCATCCAAATCCAGTGATAAGATTTGATTATCAGTACCTTCGAGCTCTACCAAATTCCCTTCTTCAGATAACAACTCATCCTCACCTCCAATTAACGCTTTAAATGATTTGCTAGGACACTCATGCAATAGGGAATATGATTGTTTACGTTGAAAACAAAGTCTTTTTGCCTATAAGTCTTGGTATTCTTGGTGAGAATATTGTCGACTACCTTGTTGTCGTGTTTGAGGTGGTGGTGGTTTTTGTTGTAGTGGTGCAAGTAGTGCCGGTAGGGTTGGTGCGCGATAGAGAGAGTCTGGTGATTTATCTAGAGGTTTAGGTATAAAGCTTTCATGTTTTTGGGTTTGAAAAGAAAAAGTTGTGAGTCTATAAAGAGTGGTACCTGTGGACTTAGGCCTAAGCCCATGATGGGTCATCCCTGTTGCGTCACCAGAATTATAATGTAAAGGTGTTTTAGATCTAGTATAGCGCAAAAGCTCTCTTTCAATTTCCCTTGTTAATTTTATGGTGCGATAGAGATCTATAGTATCATATGAACGGAGTTGCACTTGTATCTCCTCCTTTAATCCATTAAGAAAATATCCTAGACACTGTGAATGTGTCATATCAGGTACCTGTGTCGCTCGAGCCACAAAATCATCAATATTCTTAGCCATAGTACCCATTTGCTTTGCTGCTGCAAGATATTCATATGGATTTTCATAAATATCATTGCCATAGCGTTGAACTATTTCAATCTTCAATTGCTCCCATGAGAGAGTTGGGTTCCATTGATGTAACCACCAGAGCCAATGAAGAGGTACCCCATCCATACTAAATAGTACCAAAGAGACTTTGAGTTCATCTTGGATATTGTGGATTTCAAAATATTGTTCGACTCTCGCCATCCACCCCATAGGATTGGTACCATCATGTCAACTTTTTTTTGGTATAAGTGCTGTCTTATAAAAAATAAGAGTGCGAGTAGGAAGTTTGATAACAGATGTGTCGCCTAACGGTGGAGTGGGAGTCGAAAGGGTGGAGTTATCAATGCTATCGACAACAGCTTTTCCTTTTGCCAAAGAGGAAATCATATTTTCCAGCCTGGTAAATCTCTGCTACTATTCTAGACGTAAAGATAGAATTGCTTCTTCCATGGTGGTCATTTTTGTTTGCACATTTGTCATGTTGCTCTCTACCTCTTCAACACGTCCCTCCATTATGATTCTTGGCATTCGGCAGGTCAGACTAATTTGGTAGAGAAAAGAACAAAAACAAGAATATTGAAAGAAATAGGTGTAATTTGTATTGATCCTGTAACTGGAAATTTCGTAATCCCCAGGAAAGAATACCGTGTAGAGAAATTCTTCCCCAAAAAGCCTATATTCCATTCTTCCCCACATGTCATAAGCTACCCCTTTTATATACGTCTTACACTTCATACAACCTTTCCGTTAAATAACCGATTGCTGTCCTTTTCGTCAAATAACTGATTGTTGTCCTTTTCCTTATGCCCTTTTATTTGTTATAGAATATACTTGAAATGGTCTTGGGCTTGTTTCTTTTCTATCAGAGTTCCTTTGGGAAGGTCGAACAGAGAAGCTGACTGGAAATGCAAAAGCTGACGTAAAGGAAATTTCAAGTAATGGCCTCCGCAAAATAGTCTCTAATGGTGTTAAGAACTCACTATTTATGTTACAGTTAGCATATCCCATGGAAACAATCGAGAGGAAATGGAGGCATTCCTTGCAAATTTTGGGGAATAATTTTAGGAAATTAAGCGGTTGCTTCCTAAACATTCACATTGCTTCCTAAACATTCATACGATCATTACATAGTTGACAAACCTAGAGTGGAAGCCGTAAACATTAGACCATATTGTTATTCAGGCGAGCAGAAGGATGCAATTGAAAGTGTAGTTCAGGAGTTGCTAGAAAAAGAATTCATAAGTTACAGCTTCAACCCCTACACATCCCCAATCATTTTAGTCAAAAAGAAAAATTGCTCTCGGAGAATTTTCATGGACTACAGGGAGCTAAATAAACACACCGTAAAAAGTAAGTTTCCTATCCCAATGATAGAAGGAAGAATTGAAGGATTCCAGTTGGTATTCCAAACTAGACTTTAGGTCTGGTTATCACAGATAAGGATGAATGAGGAGAATGTTCAAAGACTATATTCTCTACTCACAAAGGACACTTTGAGTTTCCGCTGATGCCCTTTGGGCTCACTAACCCTCTCTCCACCTTCCAGGGCTCATGGATGAGATTTTTAGGCCATATCTCTAGAAGTTTATGTTGGTTTTCTTTGATAATCTCCTGATGTACAACCGAAACTCCACTCAACATCTGGAGCACTCGTGACAAGTTCTAGCAGTCTTGACATAACAACAACTATTCCTCAACGTGAACAAGTGTGTCTTCGGAGCCCAAAAGATTGACTATTTGGGGCACTCAATCTCGAAGGAGGGGTTATCCACTGATGCAAAAAAGATTGATACCATAAAGTAGTGGCATGTATCGCACACACTGAAGGAGATTAGAGACTTCCACGGCCTCATCGGTTAATACGGAATGTTTATCAAGCAATACGGGGTAATGGCTCAGCCACTTAATGCTTAGTAAAGAAATAATGTGCAAGTAGTTAGCAGTGGCGAAAAGAATGACAACAAAATTTTGGGAAATTGAAGGAGACACTAGTATCGATCCCTATTTTGGCATTACCAAACTTCTCTCATCCATTGACAGTAAAGGAAGATGTAAATGGAAAAGAAATTGAAGCGGTTTTACAATAGGAGTGACATCTGATCGCCTTCCTCAATAAGGCCTTAGGGTCCAAGCACCAAGGTCACTCTATGTATGAAAAACAATTCCTGGCGATCATCAAGGCAGTCAAGTATTGTCATCACTACCTAAGTGGTTGTCCTGTCAATATTTTAACTGATCACAAGAGTTTGAAGTTCTTAATGGAACAACAAATCTCAACTCCTTTCTAACAAAGTTGGTTACCCAAATTAATGGACTTTGATTTCGAAGTAATTTACAGAAGTGGAAAAGAGAAGGAGGTGGCAAACACATTATCTTGAATATCTAACTATGGGATGCTTACATTTACATTAACCCAAATTCATACAATGCTCATGGATGAAATTAAAGACTCTTGGATTAAAGACACAACCAGGGGTGGATCTACAACTTGCCCCCACTGCCTCCAACAAATTCTCTATAAAAAATATTATTTTAAGTTTTGCCCCCATTAAAAAAATAAAATTTTACTCTTATTAAAATTTTGCCCCCACTAAAAATTAAATTTTGTCCTTAAAATTTTTTTGACCCTACTTAAAAAAATTGCCCCTGGACACAACCATTTGGGATATAATAAAAAAGATAGAAGAGCATGAAGTGCAGTCAAGGAACTTTAAATGGAAGAAAAACCTATTGAGGTGGAAAGGAAAATTAGCTCCCCTATATTATGGTCCGTTCCCGATGGTTTCAATAATCAATAACGTAGTTTACAAGCTAGAGCTTCTTAAGGACTCCAACATTCATCCTACCTTTCGCGGATCATAACTAAAGAGGTCTATTTCATAGAAAATTCCATGATCGACTCAGATTCCAACAACAGTGAATCATGTAGAAAAGATACCAGAAGCGATATGGGAAAGAAAAATGATTAAAATACAAAACAAAGCGGTGACTCAAGTGCTGTTTCAGTGGAAAGGGGAAGATAAGGAAAATGCGACATGGGAAGCTCTATTTGATCTACAGAAAAGGTTTCTAGTTGTACGAAATTATTATGTTGTTCGTTTTACTTTCACATCAGATTTTCCACGGTTATTATACCAGCTTCTACTATTGTTAAAGAAGGGTTTGCGAGCAACCCATGTGAGTCTTTCTTGAATCCACCAATTTCGTCTTGGCTTATGGGAATCAATGGTTGAAAAGCAGCTTATCAAGTAAAACACATCTTCAAGTGAAACGATATATTCAAGAATTAGGCAAGAAGGGAAAAACAAATTAAACTTAACATTTAGACCATTCAAATTAAATCCTATTATTTTAGGAATGTTCGAATTGAATTCTATGTTAACATATAAAATGATGGGAACATAACACCATCTTTATTATTTACGTCAGTAATAAAGTGACAAAAATTTATAATATTTAATATTATTGTAAGCCCTATAATGTCATGTAAACGTCACGTCACACTGTAAAACCTTCTCGTTTAAAATAAATTATTAAGTTTTATTTAATTTAACTTAAATTAATCAACCTAATTAATTCTTATGAGTCAATAGCAAAGTATTCATTCTTTTCAACAGAGGCCGTATTAGCTAAAACCTTACGAGGAGTCACGATCAACATGATGATTTTTATACACCCATGAAAGGTATAATAGTCAAACCTCTTGAAATAACTACCAAAGATTATACATCAGTGTGTGTATGTTTTAAGTTGCTTATTAGATTAGAGATACAGATATTTTTTTGCAGTAAATTGGTAACGAAAAGTTCTTCAACCAGTAGAATCACAATAAGAATTCAAGTAGGTGATTTTTTATTTTATATGCATATGAATCGATCTTGTTTGACATGATCTTTGTGATTGCATTTTTATCTTGTTTTTTTAATGTAATATACATGCATAAATAAGTGTTTTGTAATATGCTATTAATATTGACGTCTATTTTATTCTTATAGTTTTGTTCATTCTGTTTCTATATTCCAAAAGTCTTGAAATGTCGGTTTTTCATTTTGTCTCTTCTTTCATGAGAGTTTGGAAAGATGACTGTTGACAGTGAAAAATGATTGTCTTCAATAGTGAAAATTAGTTCTTAGGAAAACGTTAAGAACAACAGAGTTTGTTTTTTTTTTCTTGCTCGTTTTTTTGAATGATCTTCAAACAAAAAAGACAACGTTGCTGTTTTTATTTCTTCGCTTTAAGATGCTTTCATTTTTTTCGAAACCAAAAGAGTTGTTTGTTCTCTTTAGGATTTTTAAAACAAAAAACAAAAACTACACGCAGACAAGAGGAGGAAGAAGATGTCTTTCACAAAGTATGTGTTTTTTCACAAACAATGTGCGAAGAAGACCAAAAGTGTAGTTGTTCATAAGTATGTGGTTTTTAATTCATAAACAACTTTATTTGTCTTGTCATAAGAAGACCAGAGACATGGTTTTTCATAAGTATGTGGTTTTTAATTCATAAATAACTTTATATGTCTTGTCATATGATACCGATGGTTTTTCATAGATATGTGGTTTTTAATTCATAAACAATTTTTTTGTTGTCTTGTCATATATATATATATAACAATTCGTGGCATATGGCCACTCTCTCTCTCAATAGTACATTGTTATATATACAACTATAATAAGATAAAAGACTCATAAACAATTAGAAATAAGTTTTCTAATTAACCTAAACTAATTAATTTCGTTAAATTAGTTTCAAATTATACTAAAAAAACTAATTTGTTTAGTTAAAATAAACTTAGAAATAAGTTTATTTTGGTTGAATTAAAATTAGACGTTTCATAAGAAATTAATTTCTAATTAAACCCAATAAATTGATTAGTTTAATTAGGATTAGATTAGAAATAAGTTTCTAATTGATTAAATATTAATAGCATAATTTGATTAGTTCAATAAATTTTTTAATAAAAAATTAAACAAAATAAATTAAATTGTTTCCATATATGAGCATTAGTTCGTTATGTGTTAGAAAAAATAATTTGTTTGTTTTGTGCTCTCTTCTGATTCCTGAAAATTTGTTTTGCAGGAAGATACTTATTATTAAGCGAATGTCTAAGCTTATTCGATGTGAGACACAGAAGAGACGAATAGGTAGTATATATGTAAAATTAGTTAACATACGTTTAATGCCTAGAGACAATCTAACATAACATCTTATTTTAGTTAATATCATGATGCAAGAGTTATATTTTGGAGGTTGTCTAGCTTTAGCAGATGTTGGAGTAAAGTACATGACTTTACTTGCGACATTACCTAAACCTTAAGGCAAATTGTTATGAATGCTCTAGATAATACTGTGTCTAATAAGAAGATTTATAGTTTGTTAGTGATGACATTTATTAAAGAAATGTGTAGAAGGGAGTTGATAAAGACTTTATATCCTCTAGGTCTTCCAATGGAAATAGTAAGACTTATTGTACATCGAGTTTCGCGAACTGTGTCACGCGAACTAGTAAACTCATTTTCGTGTAGGGTTCGTTACCTATAGAATGTTAGTAGGTTGTAGCGCAACTAATACAATTTGTTGTTTTATAAGAACAACGTCTTAATATTTATGTAATATGTTTACGTGAATTTTATATAGAAATTTTAGATTAAAATAATTAGGATTTGATTGTTGTATTAATGATGATCGAACACATTTGTGGACTTTTGATTTCATAAGTAATTGTGATTGAATTATTTACTCTATGTATGATTAATGTGACATTAACGTGCATATATATTTCTTTTCTTATTATAGAAACTTAGTGTTTCAAAATGGCTACTGCGTCGAAGAATATTGTTGCTGAACTTAATGGGGATGAGAAACTCAATGGTTATAATTACAAAATCTAAAGTATGAAAATTCAATATGTACTAGAAGAGCAAAAGGCTCTTGAACCATTAAACCTAACTATGGATGTTTTTGAGGAGGGCACTACAACCCAACATTGAAGAGATTGTGATGCATATGAATTAGGAAAAAAGAAGAAGTCTTTAACTCGCATCACGTTGTTGAGTAGCATGGATAATGATATCATGCGTGAGTTCCATAAATTCGAAACTACAAAGGATATGTGGTCCGCATTGGCTGCTCGTTTTAGAGGTGTTTCAGTGGCCAAAGTGAGGTTGCTTACAATTAAGTTTGATACTTATAAGAAGCACCCAGATGACACAATCCAAAAGCATCTGAGGAAAATGTCCAATATGGTAAGTGAGTTATGTGCAAGCTATGAGTCGTTCACTGCCTAAGAGTTGAGAGCATATGAAGATGCACCTAACTCATAATGAAAACATCAAGACAATGGAAGATGCTACGAGGCATCTTATCTTAAAGGAAGAGCGTCTTGAAGCCTCTAAGATGTCTTCTGAGGCACATGCAGTTAGCTCTAGCTCACTTAGAGCTATAAACAAGAAACACAAGCATTATATATAAGTGGAAGAAGAATAAGAAATTCAACCACTCTCCTCAGGAATCCAAGAAGGTAAAATGGAATCAACGTGGAAAGGGAAAACATCCCTTAAAAAAGAAGAACATGAAATATGTAAAGTGTTATAATTGTTGTAATAAGGGTCACTTTGCTTGAGATTGTACTGAGCTCAAAAAGGTATAGCTTTATAGTACAAACATTTGTTTTGTGAATGTTTCTTGTTTTGTTTTTCTAACTGAATCACATCCTTTGTGGATTGCATACTCAGGAGCAATCAACCATGTAGTGAAGGATCGTAATACCTTCGTTGAGTTTCGTAAACTCCTATATGGTAGTCGATGGCTTTATGTAGGTGATAATTCTAAAGTTGTTGTACAAGGAATTGCCACATGTAAATTGGACAAGCGTGGAGGATGACCTCTCATCCTACATGAAGTATTATTTGCTCCACAGATTCGTAGGAATCTCTTATCTGTATTAATGTTGGTGATACTTGGTTTTAGTATAAATTTTCACAGTGGTGGAATGGATTTGTATCTTGGATCTATTAATTATGGTCATGATTTTTTATTGGATAGTTTATTGTACTGGATGTGTTAAAGGATAATAATAATATTAGTTATTCATTATTTATATCTAGTAATTCCAACAATGATGCAACTTTGTGGCATACTGGACTATGTCATATTGTTCAAAATTAAATTAGTCGATTAGCTAAAGAAGGGCTTTTAGGTAATCCAAGTCAAGTAGATCTACCTACATGTAAGCATTGTTTAGTTGGTAAAATGGCAAGAAAGCCATTTGGAAAGGGAGCACAAGCTTTATATCCATTGCAATTAATTCATTATGACATCTGTAGTCTAATGAATATAAGGGCTAGATGTGGGGCAGTTTATTTCATCATATTCATAGATTATCATACTCAATATGGTCATGTCTATTTGATTTCTCTTAAATTAGAAGCATTTGATTGTTTCATAACATACATGAACTTGTTTGAGAATTAATTAGATAAGAAAATAAAAACATTACGAATTGATCATAGACAAGAATACTTGTCAAAAAAGTTCAAGGCTTTATATGATTAGAAAGGAATAGAAAGGCAATTAACAATTCATAGAACCCATAATAAAATGGCGTCACTGAAAGACGAAGTAAGACATTATTAGAAATGATTATGTCCATAATAGCACAAGCAAATTTACCAATCACTTTTTGGGATGATGCGTTGCTAGCAACCACCTATGTACTTAATCATGTACCCACGAAATCAGTTATTAGCACACCATATGAGTTATGGATTGGTAGGAGACCTGATATGTCAGGTCTTAGATCTTGGAGATGTGCAGCCTATGTTTATGATCTCTCTCATAAATATGAAAAATTAGGCCCAAGAGGGAGAAAAAATATTTTTATTAGATACTCAGAACATTTAAAAGGATAAGTGTTCATTAGTGAATAAAGTAATGGAGGTGTAACTGAATTTGAATCACGAGATGTAACATTCTTAGAGAATGATTTTCCTAAGCAAAGCGAAATAGGTAAAGACTTATTATTATATGAGTTGCTTGATTAGAATGATTCTGTTATAAAGAATCAAGATGGGGAACTTCAACCAAGTGGGAGCAATTCCACAGAAAGGTTCTCTATGATGACTGATTCGAGTGTGAGCAATCAGGTCAATCATGAATTTATTTATGATGAACCTCGATTAAGACGAAGTAATCGAGGAATAATTCCCCGACGTTGTTTTGAGATTGAAGGTTAAATAAATATGATTGTTTCGCAAGAGGATGAAGAGCCAAGGAATGTAAATGAAGCTTTTACTGGTCCTGCTAAAGAAGAATGGATGAAAACAATGACAGAAGAAATGATTTCTTTAAGCTCAAATCAAGTATGAGACTTAGTTGATCTCCCTGAAGGGCGTAAAGAAATTGGGAACAGGTGGGTTCTCAAAATTAAGCGAAAAACTGCTGCTAATACCAAAAGATATAAGGCACGTCTTGTAGCAAAAGGATACACACAACAGGAGCGAATTGATTACGAGGAAACTTTTTCACCTGTTGTGAAGTTTGCTTCAATACGTCTTATTTTGGCTATAGTAGCCAGTATTGATCTTGAATTACATCAAATGGATGTAAAGACTAATTTTCTTAATGGAGAATTAGATGAAGAAATCTATATGAAACAACCTGAAGGTTTCATCAAGGCAGGTCAAGAAAATAAAGTATGTCGATTACTAAAATCAATTTATGGCCTGAAGCAGTCTTCAAGACAATGGTATATTCATTTTCATAACGTAATCATTTCATATGATTTTCAAATGATCGATGAAAATCGTTGTGTGCATATTAAGACATCCAAAGATAAATTTGCAATTTTATCTTTATACATGGATGATATATTGATTGCTTGTAATGACGGTGTGTTTCTTATGCAAATCAAAGATTAGTTATCATCTGAATTTGGAATGAAAGACATGGGTGAAGCAGCATACATTCTTGGAGTCAAGATTTTAAAAGATCGTTCGAAGAGAATGTTATCGCTTTCACAAGCGATATACATTCAAAGAATTCTTGAACAATTCCATATGCAAGATTGCAAATCAATTGATAATCTTATTTCTAAAAATGAAGACCATAGTAAGAGGAATTGCCTGTCAACGCCACAAGAAAGGGAACAAATGAAGAATGTTCCCTACTCTAGTGCAATTGGAAGTCTTATATACGCAATGATGTGTATTAGACCAGATATTTGTTATGTCGTTGGGATGGTGGGTAGATATCAATCAAATCCAGGCCAAGCTTATTGGAAAGTAATAAAGAGAATATTAAGGTATCTAAAGGGAACCGTGGTCTATGCATTATGTTATCAAGGCAATGATCTATGTATACAAGAGTATACAGATGCAGACTGGGAAGGAGATTTAGATGAAAGAAAACCTACCTCAGGATATGTATTCGTACTAAACCATGGAGCAATATTATGGAAAAGTAAGAAACAATCTTGCGTTGTATTATCCACAATGAAAGCTGAATTTATAGCATTCTCAACTATAGTACAAGAGGGTGTATGGCTTCATCGATTTTTTGTGCATTTGGGAGTTACTAAAAGCAAAATTAATCTAGTGACCATCAATTGTGATAGTCAAGTTGCCATCGTTTATATTAAAGATCCCAAATTTCATTGTAAGACAAAGCACATAGGTACTAAGTATAATTATGTGAAAGATACAGTTACACGAGGAGAAGTGAACATGAGATATATATCTACACAAGATATGATAGCAGACCCAATGACAAAGCCAATTTTTAGAGATGTATATATTGGGCATGTAAAGTCACTAGGACTACGTAGATGTTGAAATGTACTGATAAATATTTCTCTATATATGTTTACTCAGTCGAATGTCATATGTTTGGATATACTATATGATAAAGATTATACATTGTGTATCATTTGATTCATGATTATATGTGTTTGTGTATAAATATATTTTGGTATGAATCCTAAATATATGAGATAGATTATAGATTGGATATCTCACACGGGACATCACCTTTAGTGTTTATGCTCGCTAGAGATGAGACAAGTTTAACATTTATTATCTAAGTGATAATTCAGAGCGATAAATGTAAACCATAAATGCCGCAAGGAAATTAGTTCAAAGTGATTTAGTAATCACTATATCTGTCTTATGTTGCCAGATATGAGTTCTGAATAAGTTTTTAAGTAAATAAGTGAACTCAAGTTAAACATTGAGTATGTTTGAACTATCATCTATATAATATTTCTTGAATAAAGATATTCAAGTTAAACAATGTGGGTAAATACCATAGCACATGACTCGTACCTTGTGTGCAAAACTAATCACAAAAAGGGATTAATGTAAGTCACAAGATCTTATCTTACATTGTGTGAGACCCTTGAGGTTAAGAAGAACCTCATCATATACCCTTATGATTCTTGTTTCATTCTAGAGAATTGAATTTAAGGTTTGCTACTTTAGGTTGTTGCCAAAAGATTATGCAAGATGTGATCTTATGGAATAATTCTAGGGAAGCAAATTAATTTTAATTCAAAAAAGAATTAAAAACAAAGAAAAGTCATTTAATTTAGATCATTAACTGGCATGAAAAGTATTCATAGATGGCCATCGTCTCTTTAGTAGAGAATTTGAATACAGTCATGACATAAGAAACTAAAGGAAATCAAAGAAAAGTGCAAATGTGAGATACGACAATGGGTATAGCATACAATGTCTGTTCAAGGACACATAAGTCAAAGGATCAATTTGTTAATCGAGATGTCATATACACCAAACATATATATGATAATGTACTCTAGTCGTATGTTGGTCACACCGGTTATTGAACAAGTTTGAGCATTGTAGAATTTTGTTAAACCCATCATGTGTGAGTGGGAGATGACGACTTTTATACACCCATGAAGGGTATAGTAGTCAAATCTTTTGAAATAACTACCAAAAGGTAGTTATATGATGGTAGTTATATGGAGACTATAAGAACAAAATGTGAAGATATACGTGTGTGTGTGTGTGTGTATGATTTAAGTTGCTTATCAGAGTAGAGATGAAGATATTTTATGTAGTAAATTAGTAATGAAAAGCTCTTTAACCGGTGGAATCATAGTAAGAATTCAAGTAGGTGATTCTTTGTTTTATATGCATATGATCATATCCTGTTTGATATGATTTTTGTGATTGTTTATCTTGATTATTTTTCTCTCACATCAAAACCTTCTTTTCCTTGTCATGCAAAGATGGTTTCAAGAACTACAACTAGTATCATCAAAACCTTCCTTTCCCTCTCTTGCAAAGTCACAATCACAGTAAAAGCAACACAAACTCTAATAAACTGGAATCTATAGAACAACACATCGCAACCGTGCAGTATTCCTGTAACCTTTACATAACGTTTATCCTCAGCTGCACATATCAAGTTCAAAGCTTTCATCAACAATAACTTACATCAATAAATGGATCCCAGGCACGCGCCTTCGATTCTCGTAATAAACACACAAAATAATCCCAGAAACCCCATGTAGACACTGTAAACCCAAAATCCTAGAAATCCTTAAAGCATTTCCTCTTTTAACCTTTGGTTCTCAATCTCCAAGAACTCGATTCTCTAAGTTGCATTTTCAAGCTCAGTGTTTTCAGCCAAAAGCTGGTTCTTAATCACAGGAACAATAATGACACTCTCTTCAATAACTTTAACTAGAGAAGCTCTATCTTTAAGTGAGACTCTTGGTCGCACAAGTCTTTGATGAGGCATAACAGTTCTGCTACATCAGGAGGGGGTCGTATCTGATCGGATGGGCGTGGGAAGTAAACGTCGAAAGAGCTTTAGAAAGCCATCTTTTGGGATGATACTTTGGTAAAGCTTAGGAAGGGATGTCTCGTATTTGAATTGGGGTTCAGTTTGGACCTCCATAACCTTATTCAATCAATACATATTGTTCACGTACAATAGCCAAGAAAGTGAAGGTGATTGAATGGGAAGAGTGGCAGCAGTGAGAGATCCCCGAAGGTGAACAGACAGATAATTAATTACATAATACAATTAATTGGGTTATATTAAATAAAACTTAATAATTTTAATAGTTAATATTAAACAACTGGGTTTCAAAGTACCAATAATAATAATTTATGCCACATTCTCGCTAAGGTGACTATTAACATAGAGTTCAATTTGAACATTTCTAAAGTAATATGGTTTAATTTGAACTCTCTTAAACCTCAAGGTTTAATTTTTTATTAGAAGCAAACCTTAGGATACTTTTTTCCCTTTTTTCCTTGAGAATTATATTTAAGTAGACTTTAGGAAAATTTTCAAATGTAAGTACAGTTTGCTTCTTATAAACTAAGACGTAAAACTAACTTGATTTTTTTTGTTTTTATTTTGTACAGTTGTCACTACAACAGAAAGAGTTCGTCGCGACTAATTTTTTTGTTGCTAAACATTCAAAAATTTTCACAAATAATAATTAGCAAAGATTTATTATTATCGACAAAATTGTTTCCAAAGCCACGTAGGGAAAAACTATAATTGACGTTTTCAACAATTCGTAGCTAATTCTTTTTCATGACTAGTTGTTTACATAGCGAAGAAAATCGTCGAGAATAAATTTTTGCTATGCTTTATTTTCGTAGTTAAATAGTATTAACTACGCTTTTGAAAACATAGGTAAATTATTTTAGCAACATTTTTAGAAACATAGCTAATAATTTTTAGCGACAAAGAGAAGCGTAGTCAAAAGTGATTGGTGATGATTTTGAAAGCCAAATTTTTTTTGCTATGTTTTCATAAACGTAGCCAAATTTATTGGCGACGATTTCAGCACGTAGCCAAATGTTTTTAGCTATGTTTTTGAAAACATAGTCAGATATTTTTAGCTAAATTTTCAAATTTTTGATATACATTATTACTAAATATTTTATCGTGTTAATTATAATTATTGGTGACATCTAATCCATGTTATTGTATGCAATTTTTAGAATTTTTTTTATAATTTATTATACAAAAATATAATAAAAATAATTGGAAATTAGAAGCATTGTATATAAATAATAAAATATCATTAAATGTTAATTACGATTTAAAAAGTATTTATATACAAAATAGAAAATAAAAATACTAGTTTAATGACTAAGACTCGTTTTCATCATCACAATTTATATAATTCGGGTTAAGTAATTTTTGTGACCAACTTTTTTTCATTACGTTCTAATTTAGCCTTAACTGATTAGTTCTCTTTTTGAAGACGATCAACATATGCTGGTCTTGATGAGGATAAAGCAGTTAGCTTAGACCCAAACTCAAAACCTTTGATGTAGCTAGATCTTGTACCAAGCACTTTGTTGTAAATGTCATCTACATTAAGCTCATTTCTGTTAGACATTGATGTTTATAACAACTCCTACATTTTATTCTAAAATTTAAAAAACAAAATCAATATTCAATTCAAATATTATTAGTTAGTATTAGAACTTTTTATACTTACATAGTTATTGTACGCTTCTTCATACATCTAGCCTTCACCTTTCTTATAGTGTGTCAGTTTGTAGAGTGTGATTCTATCAAACTCTTCTCTATATTGTTCCTTTTATCTATGCTTTATGAAAAAAAATTCAAAACACATTAAATAATATTGTATTTACTAATATAATTATAACTTGTAAACAAAGAACTTACATATTCATTTTGTACGACAACAAATAATTTGGAGCCTTGATTGTGAGAAGTTTTAATTTTTTTTCTTTGTTAACCTTGGCCTTCTCACAATTTTCTTAAATAAAAATAGTTATTAAATCATCTAACAAGAATAAAGGAAGTAAATGTGAAGGGAAAGAGAATGAACCTGAACGTCGGGAGAGCCCAAATAATCACTCAAATTGTTCCAATTTTCTAGAGACATCTATTCCAGAATATATCTCCTTGCCTCCTCATCCGAAGGAAAAGATTTGTAATATTTATACAGTAGATAATGACCATCTTTAGTCCTTTTTTTTAAAAGTAAAGAGACACAGTTTGAAATATTAGGGTTGTTGATATCCACGATATTGAACTTCATCTATTAATAACAAGTAAAATTATAATTAATATTTAAATAAGTAAAACAATATTATGTATAATTAAATAAATTGAAAATTATCAAAAATTTGTCCATAACATTCTCTAGCAAATTGTCTACCTTCAACTGCTTGGCATGCTTAAGGCAAGGCAATTCAGTTTAGCAATTACCCCTAACTCACTAGACAATTTTGCCGATTGAATCTTGTCTACAGGACATCCTTGCTAGGTATCAATATATACAGACAACTTGTATTCATTGCAACACTTATGCGTTGCAACTCACACCCTTTTGTTATAAATCTACCTCTTTTTCTGATAGCAGTATTGGAACCTGTAATAAATGAATAATGATAAGAAAATATGTATTAAACATGTAAATATATACTTGAATGTAAGTCTAATTATAGGTGTTAAAGATTAACACACTTGCAGATCCCTCAATACTAGTTGAGGTAGATAGAGGTTATTACTGATTGACTTCATTGGTTGATGAAGTCAAATGTTGTTGTTGGCTAGGTTTGATTGATGTAGTTGTTGTTGACTTGGGACAACTTAGATACTTGCCACCTTCTTTCCTTTATTTCTACCAAGTGCCATTATATTGAATATCTATAACTAAAACATTACATGTAAACATAAGTCAAATATCTATAATCTGTATAAACATGAGTCAAACATCAACATTTTGGAAAAACATAACTCAATCATCAACATTTCGCATTAACGTAACTTAAATATCAACAATACAAATAAACATAACTTAAACATCAATAAACCATATAAACATAGCTTAAATAGCAACATTCTACATTAACATAACTCAAACATCAACAATAAGCATAACTATAACTTAAACATCAACAATCTACATAACTTAACTCAACCAACAACATTCTGCATTAACATAACTCAAACATCAACAATACCATTACTCAAACATCAATATTCCACATAAACATAACTCAAACGACAACATTCTACATTAACATAACTCTAATACTAACAATATGCATAACCATAACTCAATCATTAACATTCCGCATTAACATAACTCAAACATCAATAATCCGAATTTATCTATGCCTTGGATTAACAAGTGATTATATATCAATTCTTGGCTTTAAATATTCACATTTAAGCAATTTATGTATGGATAATGAATACAACATTCTACACCCATTTTATCTCTTACAAATTGCATGAAACTCTTAACTTGATTTTAGTGTCATATGAGTTTTGTAAGAAGGTAAGAAACATGATAATAAATATGATAACATGTTTACCATATGCTCCTCAGCTTCTAATCACACTTGAGAAGTTGAGAGTAATATAAATCAAGATGGGGTAAAACAGAGCATTGTATATACCTTGTGTTAAGGAATAACTAAAATGCCAAAGCTAATATATTATGAATTTTAATGAGTTTTTATTGGTTTACATGGGTAACTAGTAATTTTGTATGGAGATATTTTAACATTTGAACTGCTAATAAATTATCATTTGACATATTCTTGATGTTAGGTACTGAATTAGACTCACTTTACACTTATCTCTATGTAAATATGTGAAAGTAGTTATTATAATTACAAGATAATCATTCTTTTTTCAAGTTGACTATCTATTATGATAAGATAATTGATAGTTATGGCATAATATAGGTGAGCAAAATAGCAGTCCATTGTAGGTAGCAAAGAGTTATACCTTTTATATCATAGGCAATTAATGTTCTTAGGCATCTTGTGCAACACCTTCTTATGGCTAATATCCTACCTATGATATACCACATCATATGCCATTTATAAAGAAACTCACTTAACTATTACTTTAGTTCATAACTGGCCTTTAGTTGAAGCATTGTTAGACTCTTCGGATGATGGGAGTTAGTGCTGAAGTTTTTATGCACATTTTAATTAGACAAGAAGAAAATAGCTTAGGATGATGACATGGTCATTTAAATCCAATTATGGCGCAACCATCACCACTTTGTCTATAACCAATTCATCATTAACATAGGATTCTTCACTAAGGAGCATGTGCGTATAATACATCTAGATAAAGCTCAAGTTAATTACCAGATATTCATTCTGCAGTCTATTAGCATGAGATAGCCATTATGCATCCCTAATTTCCTAACAAATCCAAAGCTTCTGGTTTCTACTACCTAATGATGAGGTATACATATAATTTACTCATACATTCCTTATGTACATGACATGATAGTTCTTGTGTAGTTATCCATTAAGATTTATTTTTATGTTGTATAAGATGTATATTATGATGCCATTTAGGTCATGCCTTTATTCAACTAATTAGAGGCTACTTACATTAATTGAACTTTAATATGATTGGTGGTGGGACAATCATTGATTGATTAGTAAAGAGATTAGGAATGTTGGGTGAAGAGCAAGAGTTGACAACTATTTGCACTCTAATTGCAATCAACATAGATATTCTAAGGGTAATAAGGATGACTAAGTTTCAGGTCAATATATGAGGTTAGCACTTTGCATTGATAAGGTAACTTCCTAGAATGAAGGACATATCATTCCAAAAATAATAGGCTAGGGATGAGGAGCCAAAGAGAGTTGATACAACCTAAAGATCTAAGTATTTCACCATCAATGATAACATATTTGGAGCAATACATATATTGTATTTAATAAGAGCTAGTATAATTAACATATCATATAGGTGCCAAAATACTGCGACAATCAGTTTGTCAACCATATATAGTGGGTACAGAGCCTAACCTAGATACCAAAGCTAAATATAAGACCAAGCCAACTATATTATAGCTTGATAGAGAGATAAAGGATCACAAAGAGATTGAGACTAATGGCAACATCAATCAAATAGTTACAAAGCCTCAATAGGAGATTAAGACTCATAGAGAGTCACATCAAATAGTTAAAAGACTAAGATAGTGGCTATGAAGTCATCATTTAGCAATTTGATTAATATGATATTTATTAATGATATGTGGTCAACTTTTGGGCAATAGTCCCCTATATGCCTTCATTGAATCCACTAGCTCAAGATTCATATCTTTATTGTTATTCCTGTATGTATTTGTTTTTTCTTTTAATCTTTGTGATATCATGACTATTCAAGAAAATAGTATACTATTAATGATTATTAAGGGAATTCAATAAGTGCTACAATGTTCCTCTATTTTATCTCAGGGAAGTAAAAGCTCTTCTATTTTATTTTTTCCACTTGTTTAGTTATTTTTTATTTTTGCATGATATGCAAATTGAGGATAATGTACAACTTAAAAGTTTGGTAGGGACTTAAGTACCTAGGCTTATCAATTTTATTATGATTAATCTAGTAATGAGTAATTTTGGGAAAATTTTTACTTTGAAAGCATATTATTTGAGATAATTCACTATACGCTTAATTATTATTATGGGACTTAATGATTAAGATACCGTTAATTTGCTTCACTAATTTTGAGAATAGATAATTGAGTGGTATAAGGATAATTTTATATATTTTATACAAACATTGAGTTAAATGTGAATTTTTAAAAGCTTTTTCATTATCCCATATGAGAAAAAAGTGTGAATAAATAAACATAAATAAATTCATTCTGATTGATTCAACCTAAATAAAAATATTAATATTACAGAATGTTACTAGTATCTATTTCAGTGGCCCAATCAAGTAAGCAAAAATATTTATAGCAAGGTTTTTACTCTTGCTTCAAAAGATTATATGAATTTTCAAAAAATTCCAAATGCTTTTATTTTTATTTAAATTTATTGGTTTATTTATCATTCTATAAGGGTTATGAACATGTTTGAAAGTTGAATATTTCTTCTTATATATATTCATTTTTTGCATTAAGTTAAGTATTGTAAGTTGGGTTAAAGTTTGAAGGATTGTGTGGTAAAATTGAACTAATTTATGACTTAATGAAAGTCCTTAAATATCTAACAATTTGATGAACTTTACAATTGAATAAGTTATGGAGAATCTTTATGGATATAATTGATTTATTAAATGCTTTCCTAAAATGGCTTGCTATTTGAGTTTTAAATAATGAAATTGATTTCTTTGAGGAGAAGCAAATACTTAAGGGGATTTGATGACTGCTAATTGCATTATATTTTTAGCAAAACTTTAGAGAGTATTATGCTTATGTTTTAATTATTTTCAATAGATTTTGTACTTAAAGTTAAATATTCGGTTTTAGGAATTGCTTCAGTACTTTATATGAAAATGAATGGATTTGGGAAGAATCGAGTCAAATTAGAGTTATTTTTGCATACTTTTGGCAAAATGATTTCAAATACAATACTAACACAGTACTGTATTACTCCCCATATTTAAATATGTCATATTCTGCTCCTGAGCAAGTTTAATACATAATCAACATAACACTATCAAGAACTTAAAGTATAACCATGTTTAACAAGAGAATATTCTAATTCTCTAGGAATCCATAACATCCAACCATAATCTATTGGTGTTTACTAATATGGAGAAAACACAGACATGTACCTAGACCCGTGTTGTTTTGTTATGTAAAAGAAGTTGAGAAAGTTTTTAAGTAATACAGGAGCCCAATATAATCATATGTTTGGGTTATTTTAAGTATAATTCTAGCCCAACACAAACATATGTTTAGGTTATTTTGAGTATAATTTGAAGGTTTTGCATTTTAAGAGAGAGGTGACAAATAATATGAGAGAGTTTTGGGTATTAGTTTTGGAGCTGATCCTATTATTTGGTACATAGTCGTACCAAATGGCTCTCTCCTTCTATTCATCACGTCTCCCTCCTTTTTTCACTAGAAAATCTAAAACTTCAAATAAAATAAGAACATTATGGCCCCATGTTGACCTGTATTGTTAGAAGTTTTAGGGTTTTTTTAGATAAAAAGGAGTGAGACACTCTCTAAACTTTTTTTTGTAAACAAACACCAGTAACACAAGTCACTAAATTAAGTCCATGTTTATCCCTATGTTTCTAAATATTGGATTATATTTAGGACGAGTTCCTTTATATGACATGTTGTCAGAGAAGCAGAATGGACCAGTAGGCTATATAGGTTGAACATGGTACTGTGTAAGTGCCATGTTAATAAGCGTAAGGCCATATTCGACCCATGTTCCACCATAATCACTCTAAAAATCTCACTTATCTCAAACTTACCCAAATTAATCCTTCTTCATTAGAGAACTAAATAAGTTATGAAAATAATGACAAACTAAATTAAGTATAAAATCTTATAGAAATCATTAAAACACATGCTAAATACTATCAAAATTATGATAAAACAAAGAATAATTAGCACTTATCAAAATTTTATGTGGCTTACTTACATCTTTTGACCTTTTTTTTCTTAAAAGGTGAAAATTTTTATTAAAAACAAGGAAAATTCAAAGCATTACATATAAACTTGACAAAATTAAGCCATCAATATAAAAGAAGTTAGTGCTCCCTCGAATTTACATCTTCTCTTATTCTATTACAATTGACTCTGATATATTACACTATAATGGGATTTAACATGTACTGTTTAATTTCTCTTTCTATATGTGTTTGTGTAGGTATTAATAACTACTTATGTATCTATTATGCTTACTTAAACACTACTTCTTAGTTGTTTTCTACCCCTTGAAATCGTCTTGCAATGAGTTCATTCCAAATCTTATACATTCAAGATCTTACGGATATTATGTATATTATTTAGTCTTCTGTCCTAGTTGAATTTTTCTCCTTTAATCACTTTTGAGCTTCCATCTATTTTCAATGTTATCTATTTATTGAATAAAGATTCACTTCCTTTTTTCCAAATCACTGTAGAGTATATGAATTCAAAGAATAGATGCATATGAGTTTCTGTGTTTGTTTTATGTTGATCAAGTTTTACCTATAATAAAATTCTCAATATCCCCAAGTATACAGATCATAAGTTTGTAGTATTAAAGGTATCGATCCCACGAGAAAATAGCTAAAACTAAGTGAACCTAACTTTGTCTTAGTTTAAAAATATGATTTGAATAAAAATGAAAGATGTTGAAACTAAAAATTGTTATATGAATGTATTGTGATTATTAGAAATGGAAATGGAAAATGTTAAAAATTGTTGGAAATAAAAATAAAATTACGAATGTTTTATGATTATTAGAAATGGAAATTATTAAAAATTGTTGGAAAAAGAAATTGTTTATGCATGTTTTGTGATTGTTGGAAATGAAAATTATTTTATGAATGTTATGTGATTAATGAAAATGGAAATTGTCGAAAATTGTTAGAAATGGAAATTGTTTATGTATGATTTGTAGATGTTAGAAATGGAAATTGTTGAGAATTGTTTGAAATAGAAATTTTTTATGAATGTATTGTGATTATTGGAAACAAAAATGGAAATTGTTGAAAATTGTTAGAATTGGAAATGAAATTATGAATGTTTTGTGATTAATGAAAATGAAATTTTTTGAAAATGGAAATGGAAATGGAAATTGTTGGAAATGGTTGAAAATGGAAATTGTTTTATGAATGTTTTGTGATTAATAGAAATGGAAATTGTTTTATGTATGTTAGAAATGGGAAGTGTTTACATATGTTTTGTGTAATTATACATGTTGAATGTTTTGAATTGTTAGCTTTTGACTTATAGTGAATTGTGTTATATGAAAATGAATTGTGTGTAATATAATCATACAGAATGAGTTATATTATATAAAATGGATATGCATATAGTATACTGAAATTATGTGTTATTTATTTTTATGTATGCACTCATGATCAACCCACTTCAGGAAGATATAAGGATCCTACTTGGGTTCATGCTGTAATGGTTCCTAGTATGAGGAACTGTAGCACTCCCTTACTGTAGGGTACACACCGGGACGTCCGCGGGTCATTCCGGTACATATCCTACAGTAAGGGGGAGCTACGAACGATCACTACAATCACTTCACATGGCATCATAATAAAACATCAATATAAAAATCACAATCTTTTTGAAACTAACTTTTTCCTAATTTCATTTCATCAAAATCAAACTATTTACACGTCTATCATCCTGTACTGTCTATACATCAATCCAAAAACAAAGTACAAAGTGCTACATGAAAGAGGAAAACAATATATTTATCTAGGTCATTCCAAAATTCCAATTGACCGACCTGTGTGCCATGACTTTTCTCGCCAAAACAATCTACACGGCTGGAAAAGTCCCTCTGAAGCTAGGAGTCTACTTTCGGTCCTAAAAAGACAACGTTGCAATTTTGGTGAGTTTTGCAAACTCAATGAGGTAACCATCATCGATGGTTCACTCAATTCATACATCAAATCATCGCACATAACACAACGCTCACTCCATTACATATTCACAATGTATCACACTATCGCACATAACATAA
>JANITW010017145.1:0-10007 GCA_027564335.1 Erythroxylum williamsii | reverse complement strand
CTGTTTTATGATTGTGATGCCATGAGGAGTGTAGTAGGTTGTTGTCAGTAGTGGTCTCTTGTCGTGGGATATTTATCATAATGACCTACGGGCGTTCTGGTGGATACCCTATGGTAAGGGGGCGCTACATAGCAACTGAAACAATCTCTGCTGGTTGATATGATCATTGTTTTGACGCGCAACAGCACAATCACAGGTAAAAAAAAGGGCACCAAAGTATCGTACTCGTCCCAGAACAATCCGAGTTTGGTAAAGTAATATGAAATCGAAGAAGTACCTTGAGTGTGAGAGGAAATAGCCTGATGAAGATAATAGATCCTAAAGCCATCCACTTTATCGAATCACTCTTTCAGATCTGTCCAGACGATCCAGGCACTTGAAGCGAAAACTATCCCAACTCTGAGATTGGGAGAAATAGTGTTCAAGATCCATGAGAGAACGGTCGCATTACAACGATCCCACTGCTGATGAAGCTCCGTTGGCCAATCTGCCTTTGCTGAAGTTCCATCGACGAACACCTGCTTGTTCTTAGCAAGGAGGGCAATCTTCATAAATCTACTCCAGATGTAATACGAGTCTTCTCCGGTGAGTTGATGAGAAACTAGTACTATTCCTGGAGTATCGGAGGGATGGAGGTATAAGGGATGGGTGAAATCAATCGTTGCCATGATTGGAAATGATAAGAGAAAAAAGATGGATCTAGAAAGGAACGAGTCTAACCATGGTCTCTGATACCATGTCAAAACTAAGATGATTTGCCGAAAAGGAGAAAAGTCATTTCATTCAATTGAATTGAAAATAAAGATAAAGGCATGACTGTTTATATACAGCTTATTTCACCTCTAGTAAAAAGTGAAATTCTAACATTTAATCCTAACAAACCAGGTGAATGGAAGTTGAGCTACAATAACAGATTCCTATTCTCTCGGTGTTAGCATAACTAATTGCATTTTCATCCTCTACATTATAGAATTCCTAATTGCTTGTTAATGACCATGCGTTTTGTTTTAGTTCTGCTATTGTTAGTGAACTATTTCGTTAGATTCTATTAAAAAGCATGATCTTATGCTTAAACTGTGGATCAAGGTTCATTCCATACTGAAGAAACTGGTTCACAAATCTATCAGTGAGAGACTTGTAAGTTCCTGTTCATATTTATCTACTGAACATGAATTTTTGCGCTTGGTGACAACTATAACTTGAAGATTTAGATGCTATCATGCAATTAGCTGATGCATAGTGGGCTATATAAAACATTAGAAGCTTAGAACTTTTGGAGGAAAGTTGACTCCACTCTTTATTTGCTCTGACTCCAATAATTGTTCTTATTTGTTGATAACCTGTCTTCCTACATGTAGGAACTAAAGCTGTATCCCACTTTGCGAGTGTAAGTTTGTGCTGTTGCTGTTGACTCATTTTAGGGAAGAACATATTTTAGGTTCGTCTGAGGTAAGGGACTGGATGGAAGTCCAAGAGTTTTTTTTTGTTTGTTGATGAATGGGCTCTGGAGTGAAATGCATATTCTAGTTGTTGATCCATGCTTCTCTAGAGTTCACATTTGTTTATTCTACTGGTTATTCAAAGTTCAAATATGTTAAAAGATAACATATAAGGATAAGGCAGTGGATAAATTCTTTTGCACGAGTACCAACTATAGGAGATTTCTTCTTTATTCATAATTCTGTTTATTTTTTTTAACATTTGAGCTCTGTTTCAATTTAATCTCTAATTTTGGTGGTTGTGTTATATATACTCTGTTGAAGTATTTAATTTTTTGATCTAAAATTCAAAAACTGAAAAATACACTTGACCATTTGAAGTGGAGCAAACCAATAAGAGTTTGGTAATTGTTGGAGCAAAGTTTAATAAGTAAGTCTGATTTGATTTCGTTCCCCATTATGTTTTTGGTCTTCTTTTGGTGTATGTGTATGATCATTTTGAGTTTATCTAGATGCAATAATTAACTAATTATGTTTGATAAATTGTCTGTGAGATATTACTTTTCAAGTTTGTATGTCCATCTAATTACTTCACTTTGTATTTTTTAAAAATTTTATAATTTATTTCTAACATTATTTTAACTGAAATTTTTTAGTTATGCCATCATTAAATTTAATTCGATATTACTAGAAGTGAAAATCATAGTATAAATATATAATAACTTGCAAATTGAGTTATATATTTTACCACTCGATGTTAATTACTTTTTTACTATAATTTGAACTATTAAGTTTAGTATAACCTCTAATTCACTAATTTACTTTTTCATGGTAGTGGGTTGATTCTAAATTAATTTAATAGGGTCAATTAACATAAATATAAAATTTTACCCTTTTTTATAAATATTTAGTTATTCTTTTTTGTATAAAAGTAAAAGGTATTTTAATCTTTTTAAAGCTATTTGGGTAATATATCATAAATTATTTCTTTTATAATTTTTAGGTTAAAATTATAATGGAGAATATGGAATCATCATAAAAAGATTCAATGAACTTAGCATCCTGTACTTGTGGTAAGTTGATGTAACTTAAGATTGTTTTTCTTCTTCTCAAACATCTGATGGGAATACTCAATATAATTGTATATTTTGTGATAGAATATTTAAAGGGGGGAGGAATTTATAGAATGAAAAAACATCTTGTTGATGTTAAGGATAATATTGCTTATTGCCAAAAATTACCACTTAATGTACGTGAAATAATTGGAAATTATTTGAAGTAACAAGAAAAAAAGAAATAGAAAGGAAAAATAAAGAACTCATAATATGTCTTTTAAAGATGATGAAGCATAATAAGTATTATATAAAAGAAAAACGAAAGTTGTCGATATAGATTCTTATTTTTCTCTAAGAATTATTTATAGTTCTCAACCTAGTTTAAAAATGGGCTTGATGATTTGATCATTTATGTATTCCTTTAAATGCTTTCAATTCATCATATTTTCAATAAGCAGTAGATGCTACACTAATAATAGGTTCAAGATTTAAGATACCGTCTTATTATGACATTTGTGTACCTTTATTTTAAGATTTTAAAAGGAATGTCAGTTGATTGCAAATATATATAAGTCAAGTTGAGAATCAACAAGATGCACCATTATTGTAGATGGGTAGATTAATTAAAGACAAAAAATATTGATTAATTTTTTGGTTTATTGTAATATTGGAACAATTTTTATCAAGTTTGTTGATGCTTCTGATATGATAAAAATTGCTCATGCTTTATCCAAATTATTTTCTAAAATTATCAAGTGGGTTGGACCAAAGAATGTTGTAGATTTTGTTACTGATAATGCAACTTATTATTTATTAGCTAGGTACTTGCTATAATCAAACTACTTATATATTTATCAATCTCCATGTGTTGCTTATTATATAAATCTTATTTTAAAGGATATTAGTGGTATGAACCATACTTTTAGTCTACATCACGTGCATCTAAGATCATTATTTTTGTATATATTTATATTACATTTTTATCTTGGTTAAGAAAGTAAGAAGATTGGGTTAAAATTGTGCCTCGTATTGCTACTAGGTTTGCAATTACATTTATTACTTTAAAAAGTGCTTATGAATATAAATAACAAATTCAAAATTTAGTTACAAGTAAATATTTTTTAAGTCATAAATTATCAAAGATTGTGAAAGGAAAAAAGAAGTTTGTGCTATTATTTTAGATAATAAATTTTGGGATTAATGTTTAATCATCGTGAAAATTGCAGCTCCACTTATAAGGTTGTTAATAATTGTTGACTTAGATTAGAAGTCGTCTTTGGGTTATATATATGATGGTATGTATAAAGCTTGTAAAATAATTATAAATCTTTTTAAAGGGAAGTAGAAATTGTACAAGCCTTATATAGATATTCTTAACTGATGGGATAAGCATCTTATTCAAAGGATCCACGTAGTAGCTTATCTTTTCAATCTTTATTAATTATATAGTGTAGATGTATGTACAAACAATACTATGCTGGTATGTTTAATGTGATTAAATGCAAATGTATTTTCTCTATTGAAGAGCAATTACGGGCGATAAAAATAATGTGATTAAATGTAAAAGTATTTATTCATGAAGGTTTAAAAAGTTTTACTAGATCATTTATAAAATAAAACTTATGATAAAATGTTGGGACCCGATCTTGAGACCAAACCCCAACCGGAGAAACGGAAAACAGAAACGAATACGAAGAGAAGCGAATTCTTAATGCGAAAGAACAGACAAATACAAATGAGAAATAAACTAACGGATCAGAGATCAAAGCGAAGCAAAATCAAATCGGAATCAAAAGCAGAAACCATATCGAAGGCGAAATCGAAATCGGAAAGCGAAAATGAATACAAAAACTAAAGGCTCGGAAACAAAAGCAATACAACTCAAAGGAGGAACAAAAACTTAATCCGACATCCGAAACAAATATCGTAGAAAAAGCGTCACGTTGGAAACCTTAGACTAACCCATCCGAAAACCGATCTTTATCTAATCCAAACTGAATTCCGGTATAAATTTTTTTTCTTTTCTTTCTTTCTTTTTCATTTCTCTCATCTTATCCATCTTTATTCAATCTTATACAAATCGAACAATATAATTTCCCCTTTTTCATCCTTATACAAAAACTTAATTTATTCGACTCTTCTTAAACATGCGATATCTCAATCTCATCTTTAAAACAAAACATCTATCTTATTCTTATTTTTCTTTTTCTTTTGCCAATACCACTTATCCATACTGCCATACTAAAATCGAGCAGTATAACGGCTGTATTTAACCAAGCCCAAAACCTATTTAAAACTCACTTCTATAAACCAACTCAATCAAACCACACAATTCCTCAGATCTCCTGTTCAGAATCCAAACGCAATCCAAATCATATTATCCATATCCAATTCACATTTCTCAATTCAAATATACAAATCATAAATCATCACACACAATGTCATAATTCAAGTCCTTATTCAAATTCATAATTCAATCCAAACATAACCCAATCACATTCATATGCAATTCCATAACTCAACCCAATATACCAATTTCATAAATCACAAACATCCTGAAATAACTGCTTGTAATACATTAATGGTCAATTCAAGCCTTATACAAAACCTAAACAAGAATCCCAAAATTTCATAACTACAAGACATGCAAAATCGAACAAAATGTCTTGACTCTCTTCCATTTGATCTCCTGCTCGATACCTAGAGATGGGGACGAAAGGGGGATGAGCTTGACAGCTCGTGGATAACATGTTTATAAATTGAACAATAAGCAAAAGCCATTTCTCAAAATTTTTGCCATCTTATAAAGGATTTCATAGAAGAAATTTCATCGAATGCTTATGTCATAAACTTTTCAACTTTTCAAAACATTTATAAATAATTCCCAAAACTTTCACAGTTGAAAACCTCACTTTCTCATTTCTTAAAAATCTCAAATTTTCTTTTCAGAAATTATGATCAATTTCAAAGACATGAATGCATCACATGATCAACAAAATCAAAAACACATAACACATTATAATGATTTGGGTCAGTCCAAAACGGAACGTACTGCACATTCCCGCATAACGGTCCTGTACAGCCGTGAACAGAACGTACTACACTTTCCTGCATAGCGGTCTAGTGTAGCCGTGACTTATGAGAGTCCGAAATTGAAACTCTAGTGCCACTAGCGGGCAGGCGGGAGAAGCCTTTAAAAACGAGACAGTGCACTGACTCAAACTTATGAGACCTAACCAAACCCACATAATACATATCACACTTGAAAATTCGAATTGCACGAAGGCAATTTTCATATCGTGTCATACTAGACACATTAATATTCATAATTACACATACTTTCATATTGCAATTCTCCATACACATATCATATAGCAAACCACAATTCACAAATCATTTTCATAAAAATTCAAAATCACATTCAATTTATAACAATTCATAAACAAAGTATGCAATACTTTTGATAATTTATCAAAATCGTTCATAAATAATAAATGAACAAATGTATCAATTTTCATAAGTAACAAATCCTTCAAGCGTAAAGAATTTCAGAAATTTTTACCCATTTATCAAATCACTTGAAACAATAAATCTAACCTTTGTAACAATTTTTATAATTTCAGAAAATTTCTTAATTTATTATCACATTTTAAAACTTGTAACAATTTTTCTAAACACTCAGAAACAAAATAAAAATTTCATACTTTCTTTCTAAATTTTCCGAAAACATATACATGGCTTATAATTTAAAATATAAACATATTACCCACTTCATTTTCATGCTTGAAATTTGTCTCAAGCTTCAATTCTCCAAAGCCTTTCCATAATTTTTCCTAATTCAAAGACATAAACCCTAATTACTCAATCATCCAAAATTGAACCAATTAAACCATGCTATCTCCAAAATTAAGCTTAGAAGTCATAAACCCGTAACAATCTTAAGCCAAATGAACCAAAAACTTATTAAAAGCTCAAAGATCAAAAACCATCTCTTACCTTTCTCTTCTTCATTTTCGATATTTCTTGGCTTGGAAGGATGCTCTTGTCTTCTTCCATCTTTTTCGTCTTGAATAAGCATCAAAACCCTCTTGGAATCTAAAAAAAAAAAAGAAACCCTAATCACCTTTCTTCTTCCCATTTTCTTTCCACCGAAATCTCCTTCCTCTTCTCTCTTCTTTCTTCTTCTCTCTTGTTCTTCTCTTAAAATTTCGGGCTCCTCCTTCTAAAAATGACAACCCCTTAATTTGTCTTTAAGTGATTTCCAAATGACCCTTTTGTCCCTCCATATAAGTCTTAAACCTTAACCCTTTAAGTGAACTTCCAAAATTGCCCATGAACTTTATTTTTATTCATGCTTACTTTAGGACAATTTTCTAACCATCAAAATGAAGAAATTTACCAAAACTTCCTTCTAGAGAAATGTTCCTCATTGTCTTAATTTCATAACGCCACCAAAATCATTTAATTTGAATTACTACACCAAAAGTTATACTCCAAACATTTTGGACTATCATTATGCTAAAATATTTTCCAGCACTTTAATTCCATAAAAAAATTTATAATCTTAGAGGCTGAATTGATATTCACTTTCTTCAGACAAATTGTAGCTGTGTCTCTCTAGTTTAATCCAAATCAAGAATCACCTTATTTGGATAACTAGAACAAAAGTTATGACTAAAGCACTTTCAACTCTTACTACTTCAAGACTGAACACTAAACTCGACTTCAATTGAGAAATTGAAAGTCTTAGGGTTTAAATTAAAATTCAATCCCTTCATATGACTTATAGCCCCATGTCTCTATTTTATTTTGCCTTAAGAATAAATTCAATCGGATCTCCACAGATCAGGAATTTCTTAAAATACTGAACCATGTTCAAAAAATTTTCTAACTCAATTTGATTAAATTAATCATCCTCAATTCAAACTAAAAAATTCACAAATTTCCTATGCTGATGTAGATAATTATGTTAGGAATCCAACGCTTTGAAAACCAAGTCAGTCGGATGTCGGACGGAAAAGTTTTAAGCAAAAGATTAAGAGAGGTCAGAAGTGGAAGCAAATTACCCAAAATCAGAAGGAGCAAAATGGCGTCGTAGCACGCAAGGGAGAGAAACAGAAGAAAAACAACGTCACGTAAGGAAAAGGAGCAGACAAAACAGCGTTGCACAGAGGGAGACCGCAACGATAGCGCGCTGGACCCCATTTGTGGAGCCCAACTTTGGAAGTCTTATACCTTGTGCTTAAAACCCTATAGGTCATTTGCCGACATCCCACAATAGTGGTGAGCGCACACTAATCAAACATCAAAATCACATCTTGAATTTTCACAGAAATCATAGCTCTAAGCCTCTATTTTGTTTTGGAGCAAGAATCACCTCGATCGGAGCTCTATAGCTCAAGATATGCTCAAAATTTCAAAGTGAGTTTATACCTCAATCATGCTCTCTAAACTGACCTCTCACTTTCTTACAATGAAACTTTTTCATCTCAAAACCAAAAGCTACCAAATTTCATGGAAAGGTAAATTCATATCTTAGAAATCTATCTCCTCAAGAATCACTTCATTTGGAGGTCGAATGAGAGAGTTATGATCAAAAGAATCGAACATGTTCATAATCTCAATCTTGCAGTAACACATCTTGGCGCAATTGTCATAACTTTCACCAAGAATGTAGGATTAATTTCATTCTTAGACCATTAGAAAGAAAACTTCAAGATCTAAAAGGTTCATGAAGACCACAAATTCAGATTCTGCCTCTAAAATGGTCAAAAATTGCGATTTCATGAAGCTATCCCGTAGATGTCCGTTTTGACGGACACTGTCGAGCCAAAATGTACCATTTCACCCGAGAATGTCCGTTAAATGGACATCTATGTCCATTTAACGGACATGGGCAGTGCAAAGGGTCCTTTTGGACCCGAATATGTCTGTTAAACGGACATGGGGGTTCCCAAGACCCCTCCAAACCCTCTCCAATGCTTTCTACCTCCAATCTAACACCATATACACTTATAATCTTCATAAATTCACTTATTCAAATGCCTAAACACTTCATAATAATCCAAACAATAAATTCACTTCACAATCTTCTCAAATCTCAACTTAGTGGGTTCATCAAAACCTCGATTTCTTACCAATTTCTATTTAAACTCAAAACACTATTCTCCTTATTGGACGAGGCCATGTTCAATATCATACTACGTCATCTTTTTATCAAACATATGCAAAAACACAAGGAAACTCAAATGTATTTCATTTCATAAAATACTCAGAGATTTGTTTATACATTTCATTCATTTCAAGGAATCATACCATATTTCCTCATTTAATTTCATTTTATAAATTTCTAAATTTCACTTAAAGATCGGGGTCCAACATTTTTCCCCCTCTTAAAAGAATTTCATTCTCGAAATTCATACTTGAGTAATCATCAAGTAACTTATTCTCTCAAATTATTTCTTCCTAAAGGATCATAGCCAATCACTTTCTTATCTAATTCCTCATCATACATATTCTTAACTTATGCATAAAGTTTCACTTCTTGATGAGATTGAATCATCCCTATCATATCAAACTACTATTTCTTAACATATGTCAATGGTCCAATTATTGAAAACCTTGATATGGACCAAAACCATTCAATCTCAATCTTTTTAACTTCTATACATATATTCCTATCATCAAGCTCATCTTTCAAATATTCGTATTTGCAGCTCACATATATTCGGAGTCACATCCTCCAAATCCATCATGAATTTCTAATCTTAATTTCCATTATCATAATCCTTAACTCAATCATAATTCTTCACCTTAATCAAACGATCACATAGGTTCTTCAAATAATTCATGCAATTTATTCACATCAATATCACATTGTCACAAAATCAAACTTATCCTTACAAAATCTTATCAAGTTCTCTTGCAAGTCACTCATACACATACGCCCAAGTAAGATCCTATAGCTAGGCTTTGATATCATAAATGTTGGGACCCCATCTCGAGACCGGACCCCAACCAGAGAAACGAAAAACAGAAACGAATACAAAGAGAAGCGAATTCTTAATGTGAAAGAACGGACAAATACAAATGCGAAATAAACTAACGGATCGTAGATCAAAGCGAAGCAAAAATAAATCAGAATCAAAAGCAGAAACCATATCGAAGGCGAAATCGAAATCGGAAAGCGAAAACGAATACAAAAACAAAAGGCTCGAAAATGAAAGCAACACAACTCAAAGGCGGAACAGAAACTTCAATCCGACTTCCGAAACCGAATACTTTAGAAAAATTATTGCGTTGGAAACCTTAGACTAAGACTTTTCACCAAATGTCCAAAACCGGTATAAATTTTTTTCTTTCTTTCTTTCTTTCATTTTCATTCAATCTCTTACAAAGTGATACACTTTTTCACTTTGGAAATTATCAATTTCCAATCCTCAATCAAAAATCTCAATACACTCAAATTGTCATATTCAAACTCATAAACATCAATTTACCAAAAATCTTATTC
>JANITW010017120.1:0-10007 GCA_027564335.1 Erythroxylum williamsii | reverse complement strand
GATGAGAAGAAGATCGGGTGAAAGAAAATGAAGATTTCTGTTTGCATGTGTTATATTGTATTATTGTTAAGTGAGATAGTTGCTAAGAAATTTAGAATTTTTGTGTATTCATTTTGAGAATGTATTCTGAATTCTGGACATATGTATTGGATTAAGTTATGGATTTGTATATAGAATAGTAAAATGAATTATGATTCGAGTTATGGATTTTGTGTATGGAAATTGGGTATATGATTGTGATGGTTAGTCTGAAATATTTAAAGTGCTAATCGTTTGAGAATTGATGATATTTAAATTGGAATGTGTGTGATGGTATGTGAATGTATTTGGATTGAGGAATGAGGGAAGAGAGAAAAGAAAAAAAAGTGCACGGATTTGGATTAGTTAGACTGATAGTCTTAGGATTTCCAACGTGACCATTTTGACGCTTTTCTAAGATATTTATGCGGATGTCGGAATTTGTGTTTCAATTCGATTGGATCATTTGTTTGGTTTGTCTTCGAGCCAATTCGATTTGACTTTGTATGCTTTGCTTCCAAGTTGGCTATCGATTTGTTAATGATTTGTTTCGCTTTGTGATCAATCGTTTTATTCATTCCGCCTCTTTGTGATTCGTTCTGTCTTTCATTTTCGGGTTGGGGCGCCGGTCTCTGGATCGGGTCTCAACATTAACATTGAGGTTATAGCTCCTCAAATTTCTTTTTACATTTATCATTCATATAGTTTACATAATTTTCCTCAAACATCTTTTTGTCAGAGGACTAAGATTAGTAAAACTCCCTAAAAGTCTTTGTTGGTATCCCATTTTTCAGCAATTTTTTTGACAACTTCAAATCTCATATAAATATATATTCCTTGTAGTTTCTCTCTTCATTATTTCCTCTATTTTCTTTAGGTCTCCCAATATGCCATGTTCAGATATATACAACCTACATTTTATTTGATCAAGCTAAGATTCACTCTCATTAAGCTTGGCATATAATTGTTTCTACCTTCATGATACGTATCATTTCCTCAAATGTTAAAAAATATTATCTTCACTTTTTGAATACACTCCAAATATCCTCTATGATCATAGTCACTAATTGATACAAATTTTTCTTGGATCACTTTAATCTTCATTACCATAATACCGTCGGGGGAATAATAGATATAACCTAAATTCCCTTGTGCCCATGATTAATTCTCGTAATTTCTTAAGTAATTATTCCTCGAATGAGGTAATATTATCACTTGTTATTTTTAGTCTCCCCATTGACTTCCTTTCTCGAATGATTTTCTCCTTTCATTCGATTTCCTCTAATTTCACATTGACTTCTTCTAATGTCTGCTCATTCAACTAGTTTCTCCATACATTTCAATTTATTTGCAATCATAACTTCTTGTGATGGTAACACATTCATCGGATATAATTTGTATCTCCCAAACATATCTATATAGAATATAATGTGGACCTATGTCCTCCTCACGTTAGCAATAATTTCTCCTCAAATTCAGTAATCCAATCATATAGTTGAATACTTCACATCAAACAAAATGCGTATATTCTCAATAGCATATTCTACCTCTTATGCCTGAGTCTCCGCTAAGAATATGACTCCTATATTCACTTTTGATTCATTACATATTCATTTCTGATTTGTTTCTTCATTGTTCATATAACTCTTATCAATCAACTGTCTTAATCATCGCTTATCGATTATTCTTAGTACCTCAAGAAGATCAATTTCTATCATTTTGTACACGATTATAATGATTTATGCATCAAAATTCAATGATGTAGTGGACACGATTGCATATGCTTATGTGTGTATCATCAAGGTCATCCCATTCTATTTAGAGATTTATTTTTGACAAATCATCACTTATCTTACAATAGTAATACTTTGATCTCAAATGATCCTAAACAATATTTCTTTATCCTTACCACATTCGGGGTTTCCTTGCATTGACATATGCTACCATCAACTTTAAATTAAATTTCCAAAATTTACCTCTTCTAGTGCTACACCATTTCATAATAATTCAACTACCATATGGAGTGTATTCACTCTTCCCATTTTATTCCTCATCTTTCTCTTAATCTCATGCGTATATAAAATTCTCTCTTATATGCATTTCTAATTTTCTCCTTACTACATACCATTCATCTCTCGTAAAGTCAATTATGTCTACTTCCTTCCCTTTTTATTCCTTCCCCATTTCTATCTTATCTTCCTGTTGTTATTTATTTTATCTTCCATATGTACCTCCTCAGTCAATTCAAAATTATAGATGTATGATCATCAATAAATTCTGATATCGATTTCCACTAATATATTCTTACGGTGGATCGTAACTCTTGTCACATTAATCAAACAACTACTTCGATTCCAAATCCATCTCCTCAAGATCATAAAAGTTTTTGTTTTCATTACATTCTACTTGCACACCTTAATCTCATCATTTCTACTTACCTTCCTATCTTCCTCACACAATCATGACAATATTTTCACTTTTCTATCACATTCGAGGGTATACCATTACAGTACAATATTGATATCATGTCCCATAATACATATACCAATACAAATGTAAAGAATCTTTATCTATCATATCGAACCATATACTATTTCTCCTTTCCAATTATCCACATATCTTCGTACATACATGTGTTCACAATCAATTCAGAATCATAGATACCTAGTCATCCTAAAATTTTGATCTCGATTTCACAGACATATTCTTATACTAAATCATAACTCTTATCACTTTTAACCGACATTTATTTCAAGTCCAAGTTTGACCTCTTCAGGCTATAGAAAATTTCGTTTTCTTTCAACTCAGCTTATACACTTTAGGTCTCATCATTCATATTAATATCACTTCTTTCCTTAGTCAGCCCATGACAATGTATTCACTTTTATATCACATTCGAGGATATATTACCACAGTACAATATGGATATCATATTCAATGATACAACCATATATACAAATGTAGTGGACCTTTATCTATCATACAAAATCAGATACTATTTCTCATTTCTAACTGCCCATAAACCTTCATTGGCTCACATTCTGATAGATCATCATTTTTCTCAGTGCTTCTAACAGCTTAAATTCTTAAGGAATGCTCATGCATGTGACTCAAACTGGGGGATAGGTTGCCGCTATCTGCTATGACATGACAAGAATGCAGGTACCTTGACACCTATTTCAGAAAATGCCCATATAAGATAGTTATTCTGGGCTCTGATACCACATAATGTAGCACTCCACTCCTGCAAGACACGTGCCCGACATCCTGAAGGATATTCGAGTCCGTGTCTCGTGAGGGTGGCATGCTAAAGCACTCAATCATTCAAAAATCGATAATTTTTTTTGAAACCACAAACATAATATGCGAAAATAATAACCAATTCGGACCCACTTTCATTCATAAATATTTTTAATCAACACAATATAATCAATAGAATTTGAATTGCCAATTGGGGCCCATTACAAATATAAAACACTTTAGTCATAATGTCTTTACATTCCACCATAAAAACCTTTGTATACACATTATACAAACATTTTGGAATACATTATTTTACAGAAATCGCGAAATACAAATTTATACAAAAATAAGAAAACACTAAGGCAGACGCGAACTGATCTCGACCTTTATCCTTTACTTGTATGCTGTAGGGATACTCCCGTTTGCCTAATGGGGTATTCTTTTGATCCTAAAAAATATTTACAAATATTGGGTGAGTTTTGCGAACTCAATAAGTGACCATCATCGATGGCTCACCCAGTCACATAACACATAATTCACATTCACATCATTTCACATTTCACATTCAATGCAATTTAATCATTCATATTATGTATATGCAGTGCACATGAGACCCACTTTCTATTTGTTACTTTGTTGTGATCGAGTACCTAAAGTGTCCCGTATCCATTAGATACCGGGCTTATTAAACGTTGAGCCTGAGCCTCTGAATCACTTTATGAGCTCGAGGCTCTTTTCACACTTTGGGCTTTAAGCTCTGAATCACTTTCTGAGTGCGAGGCTCTTTTCACACTTTGAGCTTTAAGCTCTGATTGGTGGCTACTCTGGTTACAACTCCTATTATGTTTCATGCATTCATGAAATGGAATGCCTCAGTCACATTTGCATATACCTATGCAATCACATTCACATATTATCGGACTTTAGTCCGGCATTCAACATTAAGTTAAGAATCACAATTTCATTCATATGCAAATACCCATTCAGAAAACATTTATCATCGGACCGTAGTCTGGCATTTAACAATCAAATTATGTACATTTATTTCATCTCATTCACATACAAGTAGCGCTTTAATATCCCAAGAAAATATCATAATCATCGGACCTTCTGTCCGGAAATTAACGTAATCAATTAATCATATTCATAACATCATCCGATAGTTAATTAATACAAAATTCAAACAAAACAAACAATGAAGTAAGACCATCTCGGTCTACTCATTGTACGCTCCAGATTAACATTTACTTCTAAATCCTGGAAACGCTTGAATGTGGATACTTAACCTGGATAACCCATTTAGGCAAGACACACATTGCACACTCATTAATAATGGCACAATTATAAGCATTTATTCATGCACAATTGTGTATATGGGCTATGTACAATGCATGCTCAATGACAATCCCGGGTACCTAACCAACTTCATAACTTAATCACTCATCATTTCTTTGAATCATACACTTAATCATTTGGTAATGTGATGTCAATAACTCATCCACTAATTTTTTCAATAAATACCCGTATGTGACTAGTGAAGAGGAAAAACAGAGTATATATATATATTATATACTTTCTGCTTAAATCTCAATATTTCCTCTTTATTCCTATTTCATTTCAACTCATAAATCACAACCACATCAAAAACCTATCATTTTTCATAATCATCCAAAATAGAAAATCACACTCATGTACTCTTTAAGTTTTTTGCTTTTTCAACTTTTGCATTTTCTTCATTTCTTGCTCAAATTTTCATTTTAAAACATTCATTCTCATCTCCAGAGATCACCATACACTTATCTCTCAATTCTAAATTCATTTTTAATCAAATTTAAAAACACTCTAAAACTTACGTTTGAACAGTGCATTACCTATTCATGTTTCCAAATTTTTCTGCTCTCCTCACATACATATTTTCATTGATCTTTCAACTCCAAAAACTAGTTTAATACTATCCCATAACATTTCAGTCGTTAAATCCAAAAAAAATCACCATGTACGACACACTAAATCTCCTCACTCATTTTTCAGAAAATAAGAATATCACTGTTCTTAACCATTTGGCAGTGAACTAGCGATGCACGCTTCATTTCATACAAAACTACATAATCATAACAAGCTTACTTGTTTGAAGCTCCAATATTTGCTAAATTACATAACCCTAATCCCTTACGCACCCACGTACATCAATTTGAAAGTTGATAGGAAGGTTCGGTTTTTCTTAGGATAGAAGAAAAAAAATATCAAAGTGGAAGTGATGACAAATAGAGAAAAGCAAGATTTAACTTTGGCGAAAATTCGATCAAAAACTCTGTGTTGAAGGAACTCTAGAGAAATAATTTTCGAGAAAGATAAAGACAAGTACAACAACTTGTCTTTCAAGGGTAATAAAACTTAAAATCATCCCATTTGGGTGTCTATAGACCAAGATATGGAAAAAATACAGATGCAGGTTCAGTGAAAACACTGCATCTATACATTTTCTAGCACTCTTCATCATCATTTCATCTTAGTTCCTCTCTCTCTATTGTAAATCTTCAAATTCTCATATTTTCATCTAATGCTTATTCTTTAATTTTTATCTATTCTTTAACTTCACTTAACTCCTTTTTCTAGTTCAAAATCAGTCAACCACAAGTTCATAAAATAATAACTATCAAAACCAAAACTTCAATCTCTCTCTCTCTCTCTACTGTGTTTTCATTTTCCAAAACATTTCATTTCATCAAAAACTTATCATTTCGTCAACTCTATTTCACGACCTCATCAACATCTTCATATAAAATCATTAAACTCATTTTAGACCATGTAAAACCATCTCTAAAAATACTTCATAATTACGTGCATGAGCAGTACGTCAACTTTTACCCAGAACAGAGTTCATGAATTTCTTCATCAACTTAAAACTTCCACATATTCAAACCAGAACAAATTATCTACATATATATCAATCCTCAAACATTTTACAACTCCTTTTAGGTATAAAAACCAAAAATTAATTAAAGAAAACTCATCAGATATTCACTAGTTATCAACCTTCAAAGTCACGATCGTGTATGTGCATGATCGCGATTTTCATCCTTGAACCTCCAAAGTTGCCATCGTGCATGTGCATGATCGCGACATTCACTTAAAAATCACCAATGTCGCTATCATGTAAACGCATGATAGCGACTTTAAATTTTAACCTACGACACTCATTTTCTTTTAAACTTCCAAAGTCACCGTCGTGCACTTCCAATATTCATTCAAAAAGCATGACGGTGCAATTCTTCTTCACCAAAACTTAACTTCTAAACTCCATAACTTTTTATCCCGAACTCTAAAAATTGCAAACTTTATATCAATGGAAAGCTAAAAGAAAGATCTACAACTTCCATGAAGAAATTTTGTAAAAATCCATCTAGATTAGTACAGTTTATTCATGGAAGTTTCAGATCAAAATTTAACTCCCTTAACTACTCATTCCCAGTAACTTCTGAGATGACTTCTATTCACTATAATCCAACACTTCAATTTTTATTTCTAATCCTTCTACTCCATTTCATTTAGCTCATTCACTATAACCACAATTCTCAACATATCCCATTACGATTCAATATGCTCGGAATGTCAATGAGTGCATGTACAATTATTTTCATGTGTGCAAAAATTCAAATTCACGTGCACGTATGCTGACTTTATGTTGAGCATGAAATGTAAAAAAAAATTTCTAACTCTCACATTGCTATTTTCTCCATTATTGAAATCTAAATTCTAACCCTTAATATAGGGACGGGATGTTACAGCTCATATCACATTAGATTGTCAAAAGGAATGCAAAGATCTTAGTTAACAACATTCCATAAGGTAGACCTCCATTAGTGTTCTTATGGCTTCCCTTTTCCACCATAAACTTCAAAATCATTGCTGGGAGATTCATTTTGTTGCTCTTTAATAGATTATATACTACATAGGTATCCAAGAGACTACATCTTTCAAATGAGCTACTTCTTGGAAAAATTGAAATAGTTGATATTGATGCAAGGCATCTAGATAATAGGTCCATATTTTTACATTTAGGTCTCCCTTCATAGGCATTCTCAGTATGCAAACATATGAAGTCCACAACATTTTCCAAATTAAGGTGAACAATGTCCCACTTACAGCAAGGAAGGTCACTCCTACCTATGGGAGCTATGTTCAAAATGTTTTCCTAGATATTCTCTGTTATCAAGATCTCACATTCCTGTGCCCAAACATTTGATGGCTGGCTTTCCATCAATTTCTTCTTTTTAAACATGTGTGTAAAAACATCTGACTAATTCATCACACACTATATCATCCAAATTCAAAAGGCTCCCTTAACCCATAGCAACAAAGAAAGTAGAGAGAGGAGTACCAATATCATTGAACATGTGAGGAGGCACAATGCGTCCAGCAACTACTTTTCTCTTTTTATATCGCATTTCATAGTGAGCTTCAGTTTCCATTGATTGAAATGATTTTATTTGTGGTTACAATTTTCCCTTCTTATGGACCATGAGTTTCTTGTTCCTTTTTGCTCTAGGGATTTCTTCAAATAGGTCCTGTTTTATAAATAGTTCATCCCAAACAATGACTTCCTCAATGTTTTCTTCAACTATGGGCTCTTTGCCTTTCCTTTTCTCTTCCCTTCTCCTTTTTCTTGACTCATGTTTTTCTTTTTCTTCTACTTCAGTAGTTTATTTTTTTGGAGCTTGTGTTGTAAAAGATCCTTTAGTCTATGGTCTTCTTTCCAGCCAATAAGGTTCTTCATTTGAGCCATCATCATTTATTACCTAGTGCTCTTTAGGCACTTTCTTCTCTTTGGGACCAGGTTTAGGACTTTAAGAAGTTTTTGGAGTAGAAATGGGTAAGGAGAGAATAGGTAAATGAAATCTCACATTTTTCAGTAACTACCTCTTATTGTGAGTCTCTTCTTCTTCTGAATCAGAAGTATATTGTTTTTCGATTCTTTCTTCTTTATCATCTGAAGAGGAATCAAGATAATCTAGAAACAACATAGCGACAATCTTCCTTTCCTATCTTTTGGGATCTTCTAACTGGGTATTTTTGAAGTTTGGATGTTTGAGGAGATAGAACCAGGTTCGTTAGTAGTGTCCAAAAAATCTATAATGGGAGACAAAGACGAGGAGTCAGAAGTAAATGTTTGTTCCTGATGAGGTGTTTTGTCATGATTAGAAATTAAGGGCAAAAAGTTCTTTTATCCTTTTGATTTTTTCTTGGAATTTTAAGAAGGCTTGGTGAATTCTGAAAGGGGAAAAAAGGAGGCAATTGAAAGCAGGTGTTGAGTACATTGCAAAATTTACTTGACTCTTCATGCCAAATTTTATAGTTAGGGTGAGTCGGGATCGAATCCACAAGGAATGTTCAAATAATTGCTATAAAAAATTAATTGATGCTAGGAAAATATAACAAAAAGGGGGGTTTTGGATTTTAATCAATTTAGAAAATAAAATCAAATGAAACTATCAAAAACAAATAAAAAAAGTAGTCGAAAATGATTAAATTGTTGAATATGGTTAAAATCTAGTTCTAGGTTTAATCTCAGCCTAAACATGATCAAACGTATTTCATCATCCTAACATCTTTACAACTCTCTTTAGAGTATTGATCTGAGACTAATTGTTGGATCCCGTTCCCGAGACCCAACTTCTTACACTTAACGCTATCACTGCATATAAACTTTACACTTGTACCCCAACTGCAGATAACCTCACTGCTTAATTTCACATGATCACTCTTGAAGCGAAACGAATAACAATTAATCGGAAGTGAAAAGCAGGTAACAGAAAAATCGAAACATATGAGACAAGTGGGTATTCAATTGCAACGAGAAGATGAACTTGGAATAAAAACAATGAATCGTAACCAATTCAAATATGAAACAAGCGGATCGGCTACAAATCGGATACTAATGGAAATCGAAGATTCAAATCGAATAGCATTACATGAGTCCGACATCCGAAGCGTAAACATAAAAACTTGTCGCGTTGGATACCTAGCACTAATCCATCCGAAATGGGTGAAAATTTTGTTCGTTTAATTCATCATTTAATCCATTTTTATGTCATATCAAACAGATTCCCTTTTTTGGTAACGGTTTCCTTAAACTCATATTCATGCTAATCAAAAACATATATCATACTCAAATTCTCTTATTCAAATATTGTCCTATAAAATCCGGCAGCATAACGACTGCACTTTAACCTATCCAAAAATCTGCAAATAGAAAAATTCACTTCTAATAACATCACACATACATCATGATCAACCGGGCCCTCCGTCCGGGATCTCAGCAAAACGCAAACCTATTGCTAATCCACTTCAAAACATTTTCATAACAATTCATAATGATCACATTAAAACTCATATTCCATCATCCAGTACATTCATCCATATTCATATAAATATATCCCAAATACATTTATAACTCAATCCACTTAATGTATACAAAACCAATATACACCATCCATAGTCAAAACTTTAATTAATTCCCATAAACCAAAATCTTACACAATTGCATAACCCAAAATACATTATGAACCAAAAGCTTACAATGTTCTAATGGCATTTTAAGCCATAATTCATTTCCACAAAACTTAAACCAAATACACAAGTACAAATCATGTACAAATGCTGATATCCTGATGTCTTTCATCCAATCTCCTGCTCGAATACCTGGAGATGGGGATGAAAGGGGGGTGAGCTCGGAAGCTCGTGGA
>JANITW010017098.1:0-10009 GCA_027564335.1 Erythroxylum williamsii | reverse complement strand
AGGCAGGCTAAGGGTGATCTGTGAATTGACTTGTGATCCAAACATTTTAGCCCCCAGAAAGCCTAGAGATGCGTACAGTGCAGTGACAGATGCAAAGCTGACAACAGATACCTGCAGGAATAAAATGTATCTCAAATTCTTTCCTGGTAATGGGATAAAATGTTTGAAGAATAGGATGCTGTTAGAGCATCGATTCTCGTACATGCTGTGCAGTCAAATCCAACTTAGGAGCATCTCAACATGGTTTCCACGTTTTCAACTGCATAACATATCAGTCTTATTTGGGCCCGCACGAATACCTTTATTATAAATAAAGCGAAGCAGACAACTTGAGATGTGTTATGGTGATTAAGACTGATGCAGATACAATTTTAGCAATGACTGCGACTAGATTTCTATAGCCACAACGTAAAACCCTTGGCAAGGCATGTTCTTACGATAAGGAACTGGTACCTTGGCGAACATGGATGGATCTTTCATGGATTTGTACAAATCGGTAAAGACAATATGACCAGTATAACAGAAAATGTAGAGGCCTGTTATGGCAGGAATCTTGCGGAAGTTAATTACTAGTATCCTATGATTAGTTTTGACACCTCCAAAAATGGCAGTGGATGCAACAGAAGTGAGGATGACAGATGAGAAGAATCCCTCCTGATGAAAGGAAAGATATGGCAGATAAATCTCTTAACCACAAACTCGGAGGTGTTATAAGCACAGCTATCATTGTTAGCATCTGTGGTGTAGACAGTTTTAACCACGGCAGCCTGATTTGCATCCCTGAAAATACCATTCCAATATTATAGTGAAGAGAGATGGTATAGGACAGAAGGGCCATGAAAATTTCCATGTAGATGAATGTTGCAGCCAGAATTTTTCCTTTTCTCCCAAAAGCATCCTGTCCAATGTCAGTGTAGCTTCTTAAATTTGGATTTTTATCCAGACACTTTCCTAGCAGATAAGAAGTGTATGTGCATGTCACTCACAGCCCAAAAAGCAAGAAGGCAGAAGCCCATCCTCCATTTTCTATAACATATGGAGTTGATAGCTGTCCAAGTCCTGCAATAAACGAGCCATGAAACTTGATCAACATGATAAGTTTGACTTTAAACAAATTCTTGCGTTGTGTTGTTACCTAGGAGCATCCCACTCATGTTGATGACAGGGTGAGAAAAGGAGCTATCAGCCCGATCATCCAAGCCATGTGATATGCTCCTGATCTTTGATGCTGCAAGTGCACTTGTACCTTTATTTTCCTCCACGCAGGCATCACAATTGAAGCATTCCTCCCCCAATTTCTCACTTGCGACTTGATGATTCTGACGAGAGAGACAATCCGATTCAGGGCATCTTAATTCTCTAGTGGACTTCCTCAGCTCAGCCCACATTGGCATATTGATAAAGTTACTTCAAGCTTTCAGCAGAACGGAATCAGAAAGGAAAAATATTTATCCAATCAAGCTCCAACTCAACAGATGCTTCCTTGCCTACTCATGGATATGAAGTTGATAATATTTATAAGCGATGGAAGTAGGCATAGGTCACAGTCATTAAGTCATCGCAAGAATCTATCTGCAGTACGAGAGATACATCATCATCCATGCCATGGAAATTCCAAAATGCACAGTAACCTCAGAGAGAGATTAATAACGTAACTATTAGCAGCCATTTCGAAGAATATGTCCCTAACATACGCATGGATTTGATTCTTGGATAAGTGGTCTCGACCAAGATGATGGTATTGGCCTGACAGACGTATTTGTATGTAATGGGTATTAAGTTGGCCAATTGTGCAGGTTGCCTTTGTTCAACTCCGAAAATGCAGGAGCCATGCATGCGTGATAGTGTTGGCTCATGAACAAGTATAACAACTTCACATACCAAGAATAAAGTAATGTGCAACGAATTCTTCAACTCTTATTCCTTTGATATGCAAATATCTTTGGGGTATCTTGTTAGACAATTTTGTCTTTCCTGTATAGTTGGACAACTATTAATTGCGATTTTTAGGTTTTAAATAAATTATCGGTTAAGTTACATAATTTGATCCAGATAAAGATAATAAAGTGGTCCAATAAATGATCTAGATTAATGGGTCGAAGTTCGGGTGAAAAATAGTTCCTAATTAGTTTGGACCGGACCCATATCGGCATTGTAATGGGGAAATCCGTTATGGAAGCTATATAAAGGTTAAAGTCTCCTACAGTTGCTTATATCAATCGTAAGCATAAAGAATCTCTGACCCGTTAAGAAAGCTTACTTATTGAGAAAACTGTAGAAAGACTTAACTCGTATCTTGGTAAACACTTTCCGTAAAGGTCTTGAGAGATTCGTGATCGTTTGGAGCTCGGAATCGACATTATCTTCGTTTTTTAATCCTTTCATATAGATCCAGAGTACATACTAAGATCTATACTACGTATTACATGTGGTATTAAAGTGATTACGTGATCAGATTGTCAGAAACGAAGGTTTTTCGATTTTTCATCTCATACGATTTTTCTCCATTTTTGAATCATTTTTTAGTTTTTTTTGCGTATATAATTATGTAAAGATGGTATACATAAGGCTAGCTATAAAAAATGGGTCAAAAACGGGCTGAACAGAGCAAAAACGGAGTTCCGGGACACCGAAAATCGCTTTCGGTGTCGGAAGTGGACACACACCTGACGGTGCTACAGTGGCAGGAGACTAGGTGTACCACACCCGTCAATCGCGTCTCTCTAGTGGGAGACGGATGCTGCACGCCTGACTGGCGACCTGCGCCCCCACGAGCATGGGATGGCGGGTGCGTGACGCACACATGCCCATCCAGACCGTCCATGTGGCATGGTGGATGGAGGACACGTGGTGGCACGTGCACCCAGTATACGCGCATGCTCGTACGTGTCGCACACTCAAGGCCTCTCGCCACGCGCACCTATGTGGCATCCATGTCAGTGACTGACGTCACGCTAACATAAGTTGTATGGTGCTACAGTGATTTTAAAAAAAAGTGTGACGTCAACCGTATGGAGCTATAATGATTTAAAAAAAAAAAAGATTCAGATTTCTGGTAAGGATGTCTCGAGGTGTTTTGGGTCAGTTTTCGAGTCTAGGAAATTTATAAAGTAAGTTTTTCCATTTTTTTTGGATTTATTACATTTGTAATAAATTAAAGTTTAACTCCGGAAAAAGGAATTAAGGTATTTTGAATCTGATTTCAAGTGAATTTTCATACCTTGGATATCATATGAGGGAGATACATGAGGTTTTTGTATCTCGGTCTCATGTTCAGTGTTCGAGATTGCATGAAAATTGATCAGAAAAGAAATTGAGACATTCTGAAGCCATTTTTTAGTGAATTTTCGTGCAACAAATTTGCCATAAGGGAGACACATGAAGTTTTTGTGTCTCAAGTAGTTAGTTCAGTATCCGATGATGCACGATAGTTACTTTACTGAGATTTTTTCTTTTACGAAAGTCTCAAATAAAGTTTTCAAAAAATGTCTTCAGCACGAGTGTGCGACAATGAGACTATTCATTTGGTTTTTTGCATTTTTTATGCTACATTGTCACATATTGCATGCCCATAAAAAATGTGAGGATAATATAAAAATGTATCCCTTGTGTTTGTGGACTTTTTGAGTGTTGATGAGAATGTAGTCACGAAAGTGGCTTTTCAAGTCCATAATTTGAATTGTTTTGATTGCATGTTAGGGGATGTCTCTGATTTTATAGTTGGCTATTATGCCCAAAGATGTTAGCCTTACATAACATTTTGAGATGTGCATAAAGACATTAGATAGAGGAAAGTTATTGCTCAAGTGATCTATTCACCTAAAAGTGGTAGTGTCATAAGAATTGATAATTTATACTCTGATCGTTTTTATGTATGGAGGTCTAGTTGCATATATTATATATTCAACCCAAAGGTGTTTCATAATATGTGTGATCGGATTTTCAGTAAAGATATTATTTAATAGCTTGAGTATTGTTATTGTCCTACATTTGTGCCAATTTAAAGTTTATCACCTTGAAGTCACATTTTCAGTCAACTAAATTAGTCTCATCATTGAAATCCTGACCGGTTTCAATACAAAGAAGTGGACGGAGGATGTATTGAATGCTATGGAGATAGTTGTGGTTAATACGACCATACGGACGGATAGGCCATCTCCATTTACATCAATGACCTTGAAAGCTCATAAAATAGCCTATGAAACTTGGGATCATAACAGATTATATCTGATGACCATTAAGAGATCCATTCCTAACCATCTACAAACTGGGCTTTCAAACACAGACATAACGAAGGAGTTTTTTGATAATATCTCCCAGAGGTACAAAGGCTCATCTAGTGTTAAAACAAGTGCCTTGATGAAAGAATTATTCTCCATAAGGTGTACTAGAGAAAAGGGGAGTAATGGAGTACATATCGAGAATAATTCAAATTTACAGTAAAATGAAGATGTTGGGACTTTAATGCTTTGATAGTCCATTGTGTTGTTGAAGAGGAGAAACCCAAGTTTGCTACTCTTACAACCCTCGAAGTAGCTTAAGGGAAGACAAAGATGAAGCTCGCTAAGTTCAAAAGTAGAAAATTCAAATCTTCTTCACATGCTGAAGTTGGTCAAATTAGTGCTGATAAAGGTTCTAGGGACATAAAAAAACTAACAGTACGAGATTTAAAAGGAAAGACTGAGACCATTGGGTTATTCTTTGGCTTGTCAATTATGAATCTAATCTTTGGCTTGTCAATTATGAATCTAACTTGCGATAGTCGCATTAAGTACATGGTGACTATATAGTGGATCATCTGATTAAGGTGTTTCCATAATGCAGTAGTTCATATCAAAGATAAAGCCAAATAAAGGGAAGAGAAACTGATGGTTTACAGTAATGAAGAAGTAAAAGTAATATCTATAGGGATGTATGTACTGAACCTTGTTGTAAGGTTCATTTAGGTTTTATACGACACATTTTATATATGATCTTTTGATCAATTTTAGACAATGTAGCTTGACGTTTTGCATTTAATACAGTTGTTATTTAATGCAAAACATAATGGTATAATTGTCTTGTTATATAGTTTACTTAGAATGTGTCTTACCTCGAATTAGATAAATGCTTCTTCGTATCTTCCTTCCTTTCAGGATTCTATCGAAAGCAAGAAAAGGAAAGTCTTAGCGTGCCCTTACTCTAATTTGTTATAAAGCTCTTTCGCGTTCTTGGTCGTTACTCTACTTGACAGTATAGGACTTCATTCCTATAACAAGTATCTCAAAAATGCTTGATTTTTGGCCTATTGCTAAACAAGTTATGAAATAAAGGATCCTGATAAATGAGAAGTCATGTATTGTGTGACAAAAAAGTTTAAGCCACACTTCCAGAGCTAAGGTTGAGAGATTGATCAAGGAAAGCATTTTTCAATTCTAGATTACGATGCTCTGGGAACATGTGCTTACTGTTGCATGGGTAAGTTGCCTAATAAGGATATTGAGGTTAACTCATGCTTCTGACTTGTTAAGTATGATACATAAAGAAATTGGTAGACCTTATATAGTTGCATTGTGCAATTCTAAATGTATTCTGACATTTGTTGATGATTATTTCCATTACAGTTATGTGATTTTTGCTTAAAGACTGAAGGTTGAGAACTAATTGGAAAAATTCTTTAAGATAGTCAGATTTGACCTTCGAGGAGAATATCATGGCAAAACATGGTGTGTCAGGACTTTAAAAGGTTCGTTTGCCAGATATTTAGAAATAGTTAGAATAGTGACTTAATTCACTATGCCGAGTGGTTCTGAGCAAAACGATGTGTTTCCTAAAGGCAAAATTGCACCCTAAAAGACTTGAAGAAGTCAATGCAAAGCAAGACTAATCTACTTAATTATCTAAAGCTTGGAAACCTAACCTTGCACACATTAGTGTATGGGGTTGCCCTACTGAGGCAGTATAATCCTTATAGAAAAGATTGCATGCTCGTTCCCTTCATTGCTATTTAGTAAGATATCTCAACCATTTTAAGGCTACAACTTTTACTATAGAGGATGAGGGACCAAAATAGAGGACTCATAAATTGCTAAGTTTATGGAATACCATGTCTATGATGATGGTGGGCCCTTTGACCCTTCGAATGATAGTAGGGCGGATACTACAGTTATTACGTAACCGCTACTTATACAGTTAGATCCGGTGGATTTAGGTCTTTGTACCGTACCTGTACAGGACCAAGAACTTATACCTGTAGACACAGAGATTCTTAGAGGTGCAAGATCTAATACAGTTAAGTGAATCCACTGGAGTGAGACGACTTGCTATCCCATCTGATTACATAGTCTATCAGTGTACAGGACTATGCTATTAGACATGTTACAAATCTAGTTACTTTTCAGAAGTTATTTCTGGACCTAATGTAGATGCGTAGTGGGATGCAATGATTACTGCGATGCAAACCATGGAGCATAGTAAGGTCTGGGAGCTAGTTGATTTGTAGCGAAACTGTAAACTTGTCAGGTGTAAATAAAGTTTTTGGACCTAAAGGATTTCAAGATAAAGTTCAACAGTTTATAGGCTCGCTCAGTTGCCTAATCACTCAGAGAGAAAGGTTGACTTTATGTTATCTTTTCTCTTGTGTCCTCGTATGATACGTTTTAAGTGATTAATGCAATTGTAGCTCATGATGATATAGAATTACATCAGATGGCTGTCAAAACCGCTTTCCTGAGTAAAGACCTTTATGAAGTGTTCTATATGGTACTATCTGAAGTATCCCAGGATCCAGAAGGAACTGACATGGTTTATGAGTTATGCAGATCCATATATGGTTTACATCAAACCTTCCTAAAAATAATACCTTATAATTGATGAGGTTGTGGCCTATTTCGGCTTCATGAAAAATAAAGTTGAAAAGATGCTTATACTATGAGGTTAAGGAGAGAAAAGTTATCTTCTTATTACTGCATGTGGATGATATATTGCTCACGTCAAATTATTGGACTATGTTGTATGGGATTAAGCAACTTTTGGTCAAAAACTTTGACATAAAGGAATTTGGTGTAGCATCCTCTATCCTAAGTATTCAGGTTCACCAGGTTAGATCTCAACACTCATAAGACCTCTTATAGAATGTATACGTTGATTATATGTTACAAAGGTTTAATAAGGTTAATAGTAAATATATCGTAACACCTATCTCTCATAGTTAGAGATAATCTTTAGTACATTATCCAAAGAATAAAGTAAAGAGAGAGATTATAAGGAATGTTTCATAATCTAGCATGGTTGATAGCCTGATGTATACTCAGCTATGTACTAGGTAGGACATTGCATTTAGTTTGGTCAATATTTGGTTAATCCAGTTATAGACCATTAGAATGCAGTCAACCAAGTGTTGAGATACTTAAAGGAATCAAAGATTGTATGTTGACATATAGAAAAGTCAACAGACTAAATCTCGTAGGCAGGTTCAGATTTTAGCTTTGTTTCTGGATGATCAAAAGTCTACCTAAGGTTACAATTTTAAGTTTGCAAAGGGTACAATGTCATGGAAGTGTGTTAAGAAGATACAAGTAACTTCCTCGACTATGCATGCAGATTGTATGCTATGGGGCTACTTAACAGTCGATTTAGCTCAGAAACTTGATTTCTAAGTTGTCTGTGGTTGATTTAGTCTCTAGACCCATTTGGTTATACTGTGGTAATCTTCTAGCTGTGTTATTTAATAACAACAAAGAATATAACAGGGTCTTAACATTTAAAGATCAATTATTTGGTTAGAATGGTGTTGATACGAAAAGGTTTGGAGCATTTAAGGACTGAGAATGTAACATCCCATCTCCGATGGGAAGGATAAATTGGTCAATAGAGACAGGCTAGTAGTTTGCATTGCACATTTTGATGTGAGTATTCAATTGGCCTCTAATTTTAGAGGACTAAGTCATTTGGCACATGCATTTATGTGTACATGCATTCATGGCATTTCCCGGCATTTTATTGGGAATATGATATGATTTGTGATTTTCGAGATAATTATGGTTGATTGTGAATTGGTTGAGAATTATGAATAATTGGGTTTGAATAATTGAATTGGAAATGTTTTAGAGTGACTGCTAGTTGATAGTGCCCTTAGGAACTTTTTGGAAAATTCGGGAAAAAAAGTCCGGACCTGAAATTTTTCGAGTGACGGAATGATTGACTGTATAGTACCTGAATAACTGTCCAATGGTCATGGAAAATTTGATATATGATTTTAGAAATTATTATGTCGAGCCATTGAAATTTGGAGACGAATTGGACTAGAAAGAAATTTGAAAAGAGGAAGATCGTAAAGGGTATTTGAGAATGAAACAAGTGGAAAATGTTTAAAAAGGTTTTAAATAACCTAAGTAGGGAAAATTTTCAATGTTCTTCGATGGGAAGCTTTGAAAATCTCTTGGTTAGGGCATATTATTTTCTCCCATTGTTTGATCCTCCTTCACCCACGATTCTTGCCTGCTCCTTCCATTATTGTTTGAAATCAACCCTAGTCCATGAGAAGATGAAGATTGTTGAAGTTTTGAGAAAGATCCGTGAGTGTTAGAGAAAGGAGGAAGGAGTTGGAAGATTTCTGAAGATTTGAGGATTGGATGCTTGATTGGTAAGTAAATGGTTTAATGTTGTTGATTTGTTAGCTTGATGCATGCATGGGTTTAATTATGAGAGATTGGGGTAGTTATAGGTGAGTTATGGAAGTTTTTAGAGAGAAAATGTGTCGGAGAAGATGATCGGAGCTTCACACGTCGCGACGTGCGCTGAGGGTCTCGTCGTGACGAGTAAACAGTTACTCACCGCGGCGAGCTCGGCTGGACGTCGCGGCGAGCGTGTAATTCTACGCCATGACGAGTCCTTCTCTCTTGCGTCGCGGCGAGCCTAAAGGAAGGTGTTCGCCACGGCGAGCGTTTTCCACGCAGCGTCGAGCGACCCTTTGTACGCCGCGGCGAGGACCAGATTTCTAAATGAATGTGTTTTAATTTATGGGACATAACTAATGGTGTAGACCTCCAATTGAAGTGATTTTTGATTCATTATGATCTTGAGAAAGAGGTCTACATTTGATATGTAGAATGAAAGTTTGAATTCCAATTAGAAAGATTTCAATTATAGAAAGAAAGCATTGAATGAAAATTGAGAATATGTTCTAATTCAACCTAAGGAATGTTTCATGATAATTGGGGTGTAATTACGAGATTCCTGAATTTAAGAAAATGCTATTGAGAGTTTTAGAAACTGAGCTTAAAGGGTAAATTTGATCTGGAGAATAGTGATAATGAATTTGAGGTCTTCCTTGAGAATATCCTAGTGTGTATAACTTGATAAATTGACTGAATGTTAGAATTGAGATTGAGGAGTTCCAAAATATGCCATTGAAATGAAATGAGTCACTATTGATCAATTGAATGAAAAGTTAGATTTGAACAAAAGAAAGTGGAAATTTAGGAAAATAGTACCGGGAAGGTCATGAATAGGCATTGTACATATTTTATTTGAGACATGTGCATCGTTGAATTATTTAATTGTGCATTTTGTAATGAGAAATTATCTGACTGTTATAGAGGCACCGATGGAAAGACATTCCGCGGGTATTGCTGGAACTTCTAGGCAGTAACTCGGAAGTGTAGGTGAGTAACCTAGTTGGTTCCTCGACCTTTATGTGTTTAATATTACACACTTATGCCATCAGGAGATGAATGGAGGGTTATGTGTGTGTTTGCTTTTGATTGACTTCGGACCACAGGTGTCCGAAGTATTGGGAATTTGATAGTGAAGTGTTATTTGTGTGTAACTGTTTGTGATTGCTTCAATGAAATAAACTGCTTATGAATGTGAAAACTATTATGACTTAAATACCGGACCAAAGGTCCGAAGAAATAGAAATTGGACATTGAAATGTAAACTGGCTGTAAATGTAAATTGGGTCATATGCATTCATGCATAAAGGCATGTTCAGATAATGACAGTTGTGACCGGAGCAGCCACCGTATTT
>JANITW010017091.1:0-10010 GCA_027564335.1 Erythroxylum williamsii | reverse complement strand
TACACTATGAGGTGAGGTGGGTGAAATCCAACCTTACGAAGCACCAAGTGAGGCAATTTGACTGGGCTTCTATCTTTGCAGTAGCTTGTTGGTTTTCATGGTATTGGCGAAACAAAAATGTGTTTGACACTGACTTCTTTTGGCCAGAAGCAGGTGATAGAGCCATTCTGGAGTACATAGAATGGATAGAACGGGCAAGGGTCGCGGAAAGTTGTGTATTTTCAACCCAGGGATTACCTATAGGTAGGTTAGTTGGGTGGACAAAACTACCAAAGGACTGGGTCAAGTTAAACACTGATGGAGCAGTAAAACAAAGAGGAAACATTACTACTACTGGGGGGATAATTAGAGACTGACACGGTCAGTAATGTGGTGAGTTTATACGCACATTGCAAGAGGATCGCCGCTAACTGTGAAACTCTGAGGAGTCCAATCGAGACTCACTCTGGCTTGGACATTGAGTTATCGACGAGTCATCGTAGAAGTAGATTCTCTCGAAGTTATAAATATCTTGTCTTCATCCAATACAGTTTTTTCTTATGAACAAATTTTGGTAACAGATACTTGTAGATTACTCCAATGAACTTGGGAGGTACAAATTCATCACGTACATCGTGAAGAGAATCAGTGTGCGGACCATCTGGCCTTAATCGCTGCCTTAGTCAATTCATGATTGCACATTCTCCATGAGCCTCCGATAACAATAATGGAGCTCATTCACCGAGACAAGCAAAAAGCGTTGTACCACAGAAATATGCACTAGTTAGCTTGTAGTTGACTTTTGGTTTTATTTTCCTTTGTACAAAAAAAAAGGAATAGCATTAAAAGAATCTAAATCATAGAAAGGTCAGGATTACAAATAAAATTAAATTATAAAATATTTAACAATTTTTCTAGATTACAAATAAAATTAAAATTATAAAATTTTAACAGCTTTCCTGCCTTATCAAAAATTCATTATTTATTTTAGTGTCTTCTAATATTTTAAAATTTATTGTAGGTAAAGAATTAATATATATAGTTATAAATTTAAAATAAATTGTTAACCTATGAGTAAAGATGTAGGTCCAAGACTCACTTTGATTTTTTTTTATATGACTTGAATTTTAATTGGGATTAAAATATTCGGTCCAAACTCAAATTTGATAAGAAGCGAAACATTTGACTTGAACCTAAGTCTAATTAAGTTTTAACCAATGTTCATAATACAATTTCATACTGACTGGTCGACTTAAAATCAAAATTTTATAGAAAAGTTTAATTGCACTCTAAAACTCAACATACTTGGATCAAATCTATTGATTTTGAGTCGGATTGGAGTGAACTCTAACCATTTTGCTATCCCTAAAAATAAAAGTTGTGTTAATTGGCATGTAGAATATCACTTTAATGTTAGTCAACAACTATACCTTTTATTTAAAAAAAACCCTTAAGATATGTAACTCTTATTGTAATATTTATCTTATAAACATTTTTATTGATAACAGTGATGCACTACTACATCACTAATGACCTATTGCAAAGTCTCCAAATTGAAATTTGGTGATTAGTTGAAACGATTAGGTTATAGTTTCTCCTACGCATTTTGGCTCAATCATTCTTTGGAGTTTCTGATTTCAACCCTGGAACTATAGTAGCTTTCTTGGCGCGACAGTCTCAGGAATTTTATTGTAATTATAAGTTTCTGAAGGAAAAAAGAGAGAGAGAGAGAGAGAGAGAGAGGAAATCTGCTAATTGTCAACCGAATTGATTTCTCACGTTCCTGAATCAGCAGATTCAGATTCAGTCTTTTCCAAGACAATGGTTTGCTATGAATTCATTGAATGATTATAGAGGGGGGACATTTGCAATACAATATGGAGTTTATTGCAGAATGCTCTGCATACACAGTTGAGGAGGACAATAAGGGTTAGGATTAGTTTTCACATACAAGAACTTTCTCGTATGACCATTTTGCAGATTGGGGAAATTGCTCATTTCTTCAATCTCCAAGTGCATATTTGTCGCAATATAATGTTACTATTACTCACCAAATCAATGAACGCAATTGACTTGGGCTGAAAAAATTTCATGGAGTTCATCCAATATATGCTATGTCTTCTTGGCCTGCATTAGCAATGAATGAGCTGTGAGCTAAAAGTGACATCCTTAGCTGAAACAAGCACTTCCCAGGATACAAAGACACCAACTCATCCAAATAGTCAAAGTGCAAAGGAGCTGTATACTAACTAATACATAGTTTGAGGTAATTTAGTAATACTAACTAATCAGAAATCTAGTAAATAGGATCCTGTTGGATGGATATATGTTTTTACATCATAATCTTCAAAATCTTGGTCTTACAAGAAAGGAAAAGGAAGAAAAGAAGAACTTGTAAGAGTTAATTGGGCTCTCTAAAAGGTTACTCAGATATTGTAGTTTAGGCCTGATGGACATCCCAAATACCAACAAGTGGCTAAAACTTAAGTTGTTTAGTATCCAATAAAATGATGACTTTTACATTTTCTTTTCCTTTCCTCCTTTATATTGTTGTAGGACCTTCATGGCAGTATGAAAATTATAGTAAAGTGGTATACCTTCTTTAAATATTTCTTGTGAAGTTTCATCGCTCCGCTGCATGCTTTTTTTGCATCCAAATTTCCAGTCATGTCATTTAGTATCTGAAAAGCATCATGGAAAAGAAAGATCAGTGAAATGAAAATAGAAGAGACTTCCTGCAGAAATCTTGAGATCCTATTCCCTCATTGCTATAAGACCTTCTTATCTTGTCTCTGTCTCTATATATCTATTGTCTAATGGCTGAGAACCAGTATATTCAGTACTTTCTGACCACATCTTTTTAAACAGTCATCCACACTAACCGAATGCACTTGCTTACCAAATTCCATCAATAACAAACTACTTGGGGCTTCATAAACCATGAATTGAACATCAAGTACGCACCACTACTACAAATACATCTAGACTGAGCTACTGTGATCTAGTTCATTCTCGTTTTTTAAGACACACAAAAGAAATGCTCATGAATGAGAATAATCCATATCAGTTTTGTGCGGACAACCTTCAATCCTAATTTATTGGCATTTTAATGGATGGCGAGCTAAGATGTTGGAACTTCTGTAACAGTTATCACATCCCACAACAAAAGAAAATTAGCAACTTGGGGATAACTTTCACTCCGTAGTGCATGTTTTGTGTCTTTAAGATCTCCAGTTGTACTTTTTACTTGATCCTTAAGTTTTACTTGGTCAACATAGCCTTAGGGTGCCCAAAGCATAGTGAAAGAACCAACTTATCATACTGACCTTAACAACATCATCCAGTCCCCGAGCTTCTGTCAATAACTTTGAGCTTTTATCTTTCAAGACACTAGCAACAAGGAAAACAGAAATGGGAAGGGGTGCTTCTGAATTTGTTGCCCCATTCTTCTTATTTTCCCTCTCAAACTTGCCATAGTGCCGAATAGACTTCGTTCTTCCTTTAGATCCTTCTGTTTTTTCACTATTCGCATCAGCCTCTTCATACATCTCAAATAAGTCAGGATCATACTCAAGGGCCCACATCATCTGTTGGAAGCAAATAAAACATACAAAATAAATAGAAGAATTTGGCATCCAATATGCATGAAGGCTGTTGAGAGTATGTAAGTTAAAAGTAATAGTTGAAATAGTCCACTGGGAAAACAATAAACTTCGTAGGGAAAGAAAAATGCAATGCAAGTGCGAGAACACATGCAGCTTCTGGGAACCAAAGATATGCTCTGTATGGGAGTTTACACTCTGCTAGGAGCTCGATTCTAAGATACAGGCAAAGAAATGTTCCTGGTTTCTATCTTGTACAAGCTGGAAAGAATAAGGAGATAAACATCTATTCATTCATACAAGACTTACTGGCTACACAGACTAAGGAGATAAAAATCTCAAGACTCAACAAACGATAGCTTGCATTACCCACAAAACAGCTTATATTGTTTCTCAATTACTAAAACCATAAAAGATATATCAAAGATTGGGATAAGCTGAATCGTACCTCCCAAAGATAGAGTGAGTCACAAAAAGAAAACTCCCGGCGGAATAGAACCATAAGCATGCGAAACGCAAACAAGTAATCACCTCCACCAAGTGCATCTGTGGTCAAAATTTGTGTTGATACTTCTATTCTGGATTATAAATTGGTAATGCAACCATGCAAGAGAAGAAAGCACTATTCCAAAGAAAATAACCCCAGAAATGAAATCAAGATAGCTGTACAATTGACCAATCATACAGAATCAAAGCTCAATGCTACACGCTGCATTAAGAAAACAGCCCAAATGACATTGTTTGACAAAAGGATCAAAGAGAGCAGTGAAACAGTCATGCGAAATCCAATAACGACAACAAATATAATAAATACAAAGGACTGTAAAAGATAACTCTATGGGTAATACCTAAATGTTGATGAAGCTTTGGATCAATAACTTGTGTAATTGCAGCCAAATTACCAAGCTGTGTTTCCACTCCAACAGAGCTCTCAGTGCATCTGAAATTCCCTCTCTTTATTCAAACAAGAATTGAACATAAGAAATTGGAAAACGTAACAGAAAAGAAAAGTGACGGTAAAATAGGCTAAGAAGTAAAAAAGAGACATTCTTTAGCAGATCAAGTAGAAACAACTGGTGTGGATATTATTCAACTCTAATTAAATACAGGATTACTAATTATAAATGGTATTAATAACTCCCCAAAATTTAGAACTTGACAGAAGTAGAAGTTTTTAATGTTGGAGGACATGGAATAAATTATAAAAGCAAGTCAAGATAGCCACAAGGGAGGGAGGTAGGCATCAAAATGACTAAACGTGAAGAATGAGAGCAAGGTGGGATAAAAAGATAAACCCTCATTGAATAACAATTATTAATTTCTTCTTGTGTAAATAATAAAAACCTGAAAGCACATAAGAGGAAAGTAGATACATGTAAGTCAAATTAATATACAGTCAACCACGATCTTATGAAGGCGTACATACTAGTCTAATGCAAAATACAAAAACAGGTCAAGTACAAGAAAGATACCAATCTTCTCATCAAACGTTCAAAGCACCAAAAAGCATCAGCTTCATCGTCAAGAAGTATTATCATGGGGGAACAAAGATCACTCATCCCTGCCCAATCATAAAGGAATTTTTTATAGATATCACATCTTTGCATGAAACTGAGACATTACGTCTAAAGCATCTTATTGTACATATTCCACTCAAAAGCAAAATGATGCACACAGCGATCCTGCTCAACCATGTATGGGCTACATAGAAAAAAATAGGAAGTTGAAAATCTTGAAAATTTAAACCGTTTGATGAGATTCCAATGTATTCAATATCATTAATGACCTGCATAACAAAAGAAATTAGTCTAATTATGTACCTTGACAGTAGCCAACATCTGTATCAATCCAAGCATAAACAGCAAGAATATCCCAAAGTTTTGACAAGTTTTCTTGCTTCTCATAAAATACCAGTGTCCTGTCCGTGCGAACGACATCAAGGCCTACCATAAATATTAATTCAGAAAAAAGATTACAATTGAAGAGAAATTACAAAATTTATCTTGCATTTCAGTAATTCAAGTTATAAACAGCAAACAGAAGTTTCAGGAAGCATGCATGTACATATAGAACTGCAATTATATCTCAATATGTTGACTTAACCATAAAGCATGAACCTTTTACCCAAAGTTTTGCCTCATAAACCATGAACCTTATACCCAAAGTTTTGCCTCTGTATATATGTAGAGAGAAAGAGAGGTTATGTTAAACAGGAAAGAACTTTGTCAAACTGTGCCAGGCAACATGACCAAATCTGAAACTTATTCAGAAATTGTTTAAGTTAAATGAGAATAAGTATTGCACAAGGCTATAAATTGCTCTCACCAATTATTTATGCTTTACTATGGATAAATCAGGCAAAGAAAGCACTGATAGAGTAATCGGAGTTTTTCATAAGAAAAGTTGAGATAATCACAAAACTTCACTAACCTATTTGATGTAGGGTAAGCATCCACTGGATCACTTTTTTGTCCAAAGGACCACGACTAGTAAGCTCTTTCACCATTTCTGAACTGGAGGCATTTATACTTGACTGATTTATGCCACTAGCATCTACTGCATTGCCATTTGCATCCATATTACCATTTGATGAGGAAGCCAGCCCCTTTTCTTGATTTGTTTCTAGAAGCACTAATGGTTCTTGAATAGGCTGACCATCCTCAGTAATTACAGGTGCTGTAATAAACCTGCCGCTTCCAACAATAGGAAACATTTCCCGGCACTCCTCCTTCCACCTAGCATATTGCACCCTGAAATTGCGACATTAGGGCAAATTTCAAATGTTCAGTAAAATGGAATAGGCCATCGTCTTTTATTCACACGCAAGCATAAGATAAGACTTGCACTTAAGATGATATACCCACATTCAAGAAGAAAATATATGTTAGCACCTCACTTAAGATATAGAAATGAAAAAGTGGTTCTCAAGTCATTATTTCAAAGAAGATCTTGGAATCACAAATCAAATAATGAGTCAGAAGACCCATCGTTAGCACATTAGTGTGCATGGGCCTAAAGACGTATAGTGTCCCATGAAATTTGTTATCATACATATACAGAGCTATCAAGGTAAAGACATGGCAATAAAATTTTAAAATACCAGAGACAAGGAATTCTAAAACATAGTCATTCTACCCAGTTAACATTCACTGAACAATCATGAACAAGAATCTTGTTATTCATCCCGCATCAATTATCAGTCTCACCAATAGAATGCAAAGGATTAAAAGTGAACTACCTTCTATGTGATCGTATCTGTTCTCTTACATCAAATGCACTCCTAGGATCATAACAACCAAGCAAAAACTCCCAGACTTCTCCTCTAATTGAAGGATGGATCCCCTTAAATTCACACATAAACAAATAAAAAATTAAGATACATAAAAATAGGGAAAAGAAAAAGAGAATCAATCTTTCAGGTTGGCTGCATTGTCTGAAATCAGGGGATGCACTTACCCCACGTTGAATTCGGCCAAGAGTCTTGCCTATATCCAGGAATCCATCTGGACTAAATGCAGAATGCCATTTTCTGGCACTCAGAGTTTTGCCAGCCTGTAGTAGCATATTATCAAAAAATGGAAGTTACAGCAGTTGCATTAACAAGCAACATCATTAACATCTAGATTAGAATAAAGAACATATACATATGATTAATATCCCAGTGACCACAAATGCTGGATGGTTATGTTTGAATGTCAAGATGATTCTTAGAGGAATTGAAAACTTCTTTGTCTCTTTTCTATCACCTATCGGCCCAATCTCGTCGCTAAAAGGAAAGTGGTGGCAAGATAAAACTTGTTCATAACTGCATTTTCAAATAAATGCACTAATCGCAATGTATCTCAATTTCCTCGTACTAAAATACAAATTATGTCCAACCGCATGCTATTACTGTTATATGCACACACATGATTCTTCAATCCAGATGCAGGAATGACCACTGATCAATTATTCTGCAACAATCCCAAAAAGATGAGTTGAACAAAAAATTTAAAGGAATAAGCAGTCAATCTAAATATCATATTATACATCTTTTCTTTACAATAAGACAATGCTTAATACAACAAACAAATGGCATTGATCCAAAATAGCAAAATAGGCGCTCGACTGCTAAATAATTAACCGAATTACAGAACTTTGATCCAATCAAGAAAATGGGCACTTCACAAAGACCCGCAGAAAGATGAAAATTTTCACCAAAGAACACGAACCTTGATTTTGAATCTGGTTTTGGGAACATCCGTGCACTCAGGCCGGACTTGGTAGTAAGAATCCGCAGACTCTCCAGCGTCCCTCCACATTGACAAAGAAAATACCTCCTCAACTTCTCCAGAAAAACCAAAAAAGAAAAAGACGAAATCTTTCCACAGAACGCTGCAACTTTCTACCCGCCAACCAAGAGCTGACCTCCTCAGAATTGGAAGATCGATAAATTGAAAAAGGGTGCGAAAGCGTTTGAGTTAATTATGGAAGGCCGAGCTGCCAACAACAACAGAGACGACAGGTTCAAACTAAAGAATAAGGATGATGAAATTAAAAAGAGAAATCAGCAAAAAGCTGTAATCTTTCTTTGTTCCCGTTTTCTTAATATTTTACCTTAAATTCTTGTTATCTTTTTTCCGTTTATGCAAGTAGCAATGCCGGAGAGATCTAATCGGCAGTTGCGTAAAACGTAATAACTATAATTTAGGTACTGACATGTTTGGGTGGTTAGTACTTGTTAATGATGTCTTAAGACATGTTCTTGTCTCGTTCTACAGTTAATTATGTCTCTAATTACTTCTTAGCAGGAGATAATTGACGTTTTCTCTTCTTCTTTTTACACTTTTTTAGGTTTCTATTTTTGTTGAATTTTGTTTGACCAATTCTTTCTATGATTAGTCTTAGTGACCGGAGAGAAAATAGCGCGTGATTGGCTGACTTGCTTCTCCAATAGATTTTCGCGGGAAGGAAGAGATGTGCGCTAAGATTGGTGTTTTATGGAGTTTCGATCCAATCGCTAGTGTTGCGCGTCAAGAAAACGCACGGTCCCTAGTGGAAAGTTATGTGTGGTGCCCACGTTGTGCGACGTGAAGTAGGGCTGTGACCTTCGCTTTGGCTTTGACTTTTCAGGAAGGCCGAAGAGTAGACTGACCGTTTTGCAAAATTTCAAGGTGTTTGTGTATGTTTAAAGTTTATTGGCCATCTTAAAATTAAAATTATGTAGCACGTTTGTATGTTTTAGACGAATTCAGACCCAACTATTATCATATTTGGTGCGGTAGATTTTACTTTTCCTGATAATTAATGTTTGAAAAATCATATCAAATTATTCACATAGTTAATTTGATTTAAAAACTACTTCACATAGTCTGTATAATTTTATATACCCAAAATTATATATATTGTTCTTAAATAGTGACAGAATTCAAAATTTTAATTTTATTCAAAATTTTAATTTTAAGTTAAAGTTTAAAACTTTTAAAGGCATAATTAAAATTATATTCCTCCATAAAAAACATAATCATGTGTCTCTAATTTAATACAAACTTAAAATCGTCCTATTTGGATGTCTACCAATCAAGTTATAGCCAAAATATCGATACATGTTTAGTGAAAACACTACAACTAACATTCCAACAATTCTTCTTTCATTTTTTTTCAGATTGTTTTATACTTATACTAAAGTTAAACAGCCTCTTTATAGTTCATCAATTATTCCTCTATAAGGCTTAGATCATACTCCAATTCCTCATCAATAGCAGCTCATATTCTATTTAAAATTATTCAATTAACAGCTAACAAAGTATCAAACCAGAAACTTTTACATTATTACGCATAAAGTCCTAGTTTTTTCTCAATTTAAGAACATCAAATTAACATCTTTCTTTGACATAAATTCACCTTCATTATACTTCAAATCCAGACCTAATTCATCCATAAATCAATCTATATTCTACGGTTTTTAAAAATCAAAAACAAAACAGAAAAACTTCCAAGTTCATGTAACATTTTCCAGCACATATCTTCACCAATATCACATGCATTTCATTCCAATTCAAGCATCATTCTTGTATCATTTGACATGTCATAAAACTCATTTTATTACTTACCTATTAGGCTTCCAATCCAACACAAAATTTTAGATTGAACCAAGTCTCTATGCGAGCAAAATCAACACAAACTTATGGTAAAAGCAAGATGATTTTCGGACAGCAATATAAAGATCATAATCAACTAGTTTTCTTGGCAATTTGGTGACGGATTTAGGTGTGATTTTTGTGAAGAACTTTAGCTAAGGTTAAGAATAAAATACAGAGAAAATTTGGAACAATTTCGGTGGAGAAAGTTGAGGGAAACAACAGAAACATTGCTGCTAGAATTTGCTTCATCATCATGCTAGATGTCAACTTTTAAACTCACCATGTGTCTTAAGGCATGTAATACATT
>JANITW010017069.1:0-10011 GCA_027564335.1 Erythroxylum williamsii | reverse complement strand
TACAAACAAAATTATTTTCAGTTTTTTTTAAAAAACCTCATATTTTACACTTCAAATAAAAGAAAACACAAAACATACGCAATATGAACCGAACTAATTAGATCTTACTCAAAGTAATAATTTAATATAATTATCTTGAATTATTAATTTAAGTAAAATTTTAATTAGTTCAGGTTGAGTTTAAAAACTAAGTTGAGTTACTATATTAGTGATATTTCACTACTTCACGTCTAATGTTTATATTATGTTTGTCTTGTTATTTTTTTTGATCGAAGTGTAAGAGAATAAAATTTTCAAAAAAATAATTAAAGATCATAGAATTTTTTAAAATCTTTTAAATGACAAGGAATACCTACTGTTAAAATATATGTTATATATCTTATCATTTAGTTTTGACATTATTCGATAATTGGCCTTTCCAGATAATGTTGATTAGCTTCAAATCATTCATTGGATTTGAATGGTTAATTCTAGCTGGACCATGGCTTAAGAATTGTCGCGTTGGTGTGATTTAATAATAATTCTTGTTTGAGTTGGATGCTGAAATCTTAACGTTATCTTGGATAATCTTTCACAAGCATTTGTATAAGGATAAAACTCAAATTTATGAAGACTTGTGGGTGAATTACGTGACTATAGTATTTAAGGAGTCTTCAGCAGTGGGTCTCTTATAGACCGCGTTGTTGATGTGTTTTACTACCAGTGTTCTTTTGTCAATGGTTGATTGATTGGGTTGTAGGCAGTTATATTTTTTTAGTTAAAAACTGCGTGCTTTAGTTGGTTATCTTTGTTCACTCTCAACATCAATTGAGGGTGGAGTTTTTGGACATGGTAGTCAATATACTTTTTGGTGTATCTGTTATCTTTGTGCTACAGTTTGGCTTTGATGAAGTGTGGTTTGAGAGGTTACTCTTAAAAATTTATAGTTAAGAATAAGGTGCGAACTTGTGAACAAATTTTAGATCTATCTTTGAAGGAGCTAAATTCATCGAGAAGTTATTTCTTTTCTATCTCAAGTGTATTCGATTTTTGCTTCTAGTCATTTTAATCACTTGAGTAGTTTGTTTATTGTCTTTCGTTAAAAAGTTGTTGAAAAAATTCTCTGTTGAGGTTAACATGATTCGGTAGTATTATTGAGTGTGAAATATTTTCACGAGTAGTAAGGACGAGGGATAGTATCAAGGATTGAGTGGTATCTGCTCAGTAAAGCCTTGCATAAAACTATTGTCGTTAGTGAAAGAATTAAGCTGGGTGAGGGCTCCGCAGACGTAAGCAAGGTGTGCCAAACTGTGTTGACAAATTTTGATGTTAATTTTTGATTTGCGTTTATGCGTTTAATCTTTTTTTTTGAATGTGCTAAATATTGCGAAACTACAACACCCCTTCAAAAAACTTTTAATTGATATTAGAACTAGTCACCAAATCAGAACTTGGTAAAACAAGTTGGTGTAGATCTGCGTTTCGCAAATATGGCTATAAGCGAAGGAGTATCAATTACTAGGCCACCGTTGTTGGATAGTTCCAATTATCCTACATGAAAGTGACGGATGAGAGTCTTTATTCAAGAATAGGGAACAAAAGTGAGGAACTGGATGTTACATGATTGGACACACTCAGTGATAACTAATGGTATGGGAGAAGTGGTACTAAAAGATCCATTTGAGTGGACAAGAGCTGAAGATGAGAGAGCACTTGGAAACTCCTAAGCCATGCCTGCCATATTTAGTGTTATTGATGAAGGTCGCTTCTTAATAATATCAGCCTATGAATTAACTAAAGAAGCGTGGGATATGTTGCAACTATAAATGGAGGATTGAAATCTGTGATAGCCTTAAAAGTTTAGATATTGGTTGTGAGATTCGAGGAGTTGAAGATGGATGAGAGTGAAACAATTGGAGACTTCTATGAGAGATTACATGACATAGCAAACCAAGCATATTAACTCAGGAAGAAATACTCTAACTTTAAAGTGCTCAAGAAGACGTTGAGATCGTTACCTCTAAGGTTTATCCCGAAAACTGCAACAATCGAGGAAGCTCATAATATCAATGAATTATCGTTGGATAAGCTAATTAGAATTCTTACTAATTTTGAGATGAATCTATTAAGGGGCAAACAAAAGAGAAGTAAAGGATTTGCATTACAAGCTCAAATTAGAAAAGGTGTGAATGATGTAGGAGATGAATCTAACAATAATGAGGATCTAGTATTATTGATAAGAAATTTCAGTAAGTGGTTAAAGAAAGTGAAAATGGACAAACCCAAATTTAGGTAAAACAGTAGGAGTTCATCGAACAACAACTTCAAACAACAAGTTAAAATTCAAAAGGGTGAAAGAAAAGTGAAGAAAATTTAATGTCATGAGAATCAAGGACTCGAACATGTGTGAGCATTTAGAGTGAGAATGAATTTGAATGTGAACATAGCAGTGAACAAGAGGTTGTGAGTAGTGTTGCGTTAGTTGCTCTATACAGAAAAAGTCCAGTTTTTTGTTTAACAAAACCAAGAAGGAAGTAACCTATGATGAAAATGTGAATAAATTAGAAATTTTTGGGGAAAACGCAAACGAATCAACTCAAAGTCTAGCCTTATATTATAACAGTGATGACAGTGGAGAATATTTATGAAGCTTATAAATTAATATAGGAAAAATGGGTACAAACATGCAAGAAAAATGAAAAGCTAAAGAAGGAAAACCTCTTCATAAAGAACATTAATCAAGATTTAGAGAAGAAGTCATTGTCCATATTAGACAAGCTTGGTGAAATTAAATTGAAGTTGGTCAGTACAGAAAAATATTAAGAATGCTAAATAGAGGTACAGAAAAATTAGAACAATTGCTAGAAATTGGTAAGACTTAAGGAGACCTCCAAGGCATTTGCTATAAAAGTGAAAGTTCCAAGTCTAATTATGAGAATAATGAGGAAACCAGTTCTATTCAAAAGGAAATCTCAAGGAAGAATAAGAGATTTATACCTAATGTCACTTTTGTGGGATTATCAGGCACATAAGACTAAAATGCTACAAGTTACTACAAATTTTGTTTCAAAGAACCCAAAACTAAAAACCTATATACTACAAATTTTGTTTCAAAGAACCTAAAACTAAAAACCTATACATTCCTCACAAAATTTCCAGCAGCAACCTATGATGCTGAAACACACTTGGATTATAAAGAATTAATTGCAAGCTCTCGTAGTTTTTAAATTTATGAAGGCTACTTCTCAAAATAGTTGATATTTTGATAGTAGATGTTCACGACATATGATATGAGAAAAGAGCTATATATCTAATTATCAAAGTTGTGTGGATGGGAATGTGACTTTCGGTGATGGAAAGAAGGCTTTGGTGATTGGTAGAGGGACATTATGCGTGGATGGACTACCAAACCTTAATATGTGCTTCATGTCAATGGGTTAATAGCCAATTTGGTGAGTATAAGCCAACTTTATGATGATAGTTTATTGTTTAAATTTACAAGTGATGAATACAGGGTGTTAACGAACAATGAGAATGTCTTATGAGCGGTAGACGAACCACAGATAATTACTACATGTTGCAGGTCACGACTACTTGTAAATCAACCTTATATGACGATAATATAGATCTATGGCATCAAAAGTTTTGGCACGTTAGTTATGAGCATATTAGCAAGTTAAAGAAATTGGAAGTTGTGAAAGGTTTGCCCATAATGAACAAAGAAAATAAATCAATATGTAGTGCATGTAAAATGGGTAAGCAGATGGGAGTGCCATATAAAAAGGTCAGACGCGTTACTTCCTCATACATACTGGAATTAATTCACATGTACTTGGTTGGTCCAACACAACATGATAACGTTGGTGGGATGAGATACTTTTTAACTTGTGTTGATGATTATTCCAGATATACTTGGGTATCATTTTTGAAAGAAAAATCAAGGGCTTTAAAGGCTTTTAGAAGCTTATATGTGCAGGTTATGAATATGAAAAATATGTTATTGTTGGGAATTCCATCAGACCACGAAAGGGAATTTGAGAATGCAAGCTTTAACGATTTCTGTGATAAGTATCGCATCATACAAGAATTTTAGCACATAAAACTCCACAACAAAATGGAGTTATCAAGAGGAAGAATCAAACACTTCAAGAGATGGCTAGAACTATGTTGAATGGAAGAAAGATGTCTATGCGATTTTGGGCCAAATCAGTTAACACGACATGCTATATATGCAGCAGAGTTTATCTTAGAAGTATCTTGAACAAGACATCTTATGAACTTTGGAAGGGAAAGAAACCAGATGTAAGTTACTTTCATGTCTTTGCAGTAAATGCTATATTCTTAGACATTAGGAATAGCTCAGAAAATTTGAGAGAAAAAGTGATGAAGGGATCTTCATTGGTTGTTCAAAGAACTAAGAAAGTGTTAGACTCCATCAATGTTATGATAGATGATGTGTCTCAATTAAATGGTCAAGTGGCAGAAGAAAATTCACAAACCTTCCTAGTGAACCAGCTCAAACAAGCAATAAGATAAGAACCAAAAATTGCCTAGATCTACAGTTAGTTGCTGCTGATGAAGTAATTGTGTAGACAAAGGAGTTGCCAGTTGCTTTGGATGATGAAACCACCAAGACACTTGATGTGAAAATAGTTCCCTTGAATATTGAAAACTCGAGAGAAGCTGATTTGAACTGGGATCCTCCCTCATGAATTAGAAGAAGTCATCTAGTAAAGAACGTTATTGCAGATAATAACGAGAGAAGAAAAATAAAAGAAAGAAAAAGGGTCGATTACTGAGAACACGTAGGATGTTTATGCTACACCTCTTCATTCAAGCATAAAAATGTTAAATAAGCCTTACAAGATGAGTTTTGGACAACAACTATGTAAGAAAAAATGACTCAATTTGCATGTAATGATGTATGGGAGTTGGTGCGAAGACCATCGAATGTGAATATGATTGGAGCAAAATGGGTGTTTCATAATAAAACAGATGAAAAAGGCAATATGACTAGAAATAAAGTAGGGCTAGTGGCTCCAAGTTATTCTCATATTGAAGGAATAGATTTCGATGAAACTTTGCACCAGTGGCACGACTTGAGTCGATTGGACTATTATTAGGTATAGCATGTGTGAAAGGCTTCAAGCTCTATCAAATGGACATAAAAAGTGTATTCTTTAAAAGGTTTATACAAGAAGAGGTATATGTCAAGCAGTCGAAAGGATTCATTGATTCAGCCTATGCAAAAAGAAGGCTCTTTATGACCTTAAATAACCACCAAGGGCTTGGTATGGAAGACTCACACAATATCTTATCGGGCAAGGCTACAAACGAGGTAATGTTGACAAAACTTTATTTGTTAAACAATTCAGATCTAATTTGATGATTGCTCAGATTAATGTTGATAATATTGTGTTTGGTTCCACTCATCTGAAGATGGTGGTTGACTTTGTTGAATTAATGACGTACAAATTTGAGATGAATATGGTAGGTGATTTGAACTTCTTTTTGGGTTTGTAAATTAAGCAAGTAAAGGATGACATTTTTGTATCGCAAACAAATATGTGAAGAATTTAATAAAGAAGTTTGGTTTTGAGAATGCTAGGCATTCGAGAACTCCTATGAATGTCTTTACGAAGCTAAACAAATATGAAAATGGCAAAAATTTTGATGTCAGTTTATATCAGAGCATTATTGGGAGTCTATTATATTTAACCATAAGTAGATCAGATATCTGTTATAGCGTCGGAGTATGTGCTCTCTATCAAACTAACCCAAAAGAGGCACACTTAACAATGATAAAGAGGATTATCAAATATGTTAGTAGTACTTCTGAATTTGGGATTTGATGTACATGTGATTATACATCTTATCTAGTTAGGTACAATTATGTGGATTGGGCTAAAAATTTAGACAATCGGAAAAGCACTCAAAGGGTTGTTTCTTCTTAGATAACAATTTGATTTCATGGTACAACAAAACGCAAAATTCAATTTCACTGGCAACTGCATAGACATAATATATTGTTGTAGGTAGTTGCTATTCGCAACTTCTTTGGATGAAATAGATGTTAGAAGATTACGGAATTGATCAAGATGTGTTGACAATTTTGTGTGATAACAAGAGTGCAATAGACATCTTGAAAAATCCAGTTCAGCATTCAAAAACGAAACACATCAGTTTGAAGTATCACCTTATCCGAGAGCTTGTGGAGAAAAAAAATAACCACTATGTCATATGTCATTATAGAAAAACAATTTGTGGATATCTTTACAAAACCTCTTGATGCAATCAGCTTTGAACTTCTTCGAGGGGCTTTGGGATTATGTGCTTTAAACCTTTGATGTAATTTTCAATTAAAAAAAAGAAGGGAAAAACCCAAAAGGGATTAAAATCCTTAAATTATCTTCTTTCTTTTAGGTTGACGTTAATCCCAATTTAATTTCCTCCCTGTCTTTGTTTCTCATTTTGCCTTATTACTTTGGGTTTGTAATCTTCATCTCAAGATAGCTCTCTCTCCCTCATCACTTTAGGCTTATCTCTTGGGTATCTCTCTCTCTCTCACTACACCGGTGACACTCATCTTTATTTGTTTGAGTTTTTGATTTCTGACGTTAACATAGGCAAGACGAATCATAAATCTTCATCTTCAGTGGTGGAGAAACCATCAGTGGTAGCCACTCGATACTCTAGTCGGCTCCAACAACACCTATCATGTGGAAGATCAATGATTGGTGTTGGGTTTTCATCTGTAGCACCCATTGAAATTCCCGATATCACCTTTGCTTGGTATAGATCATTGGAACAAGATGATGTCGCGCGTGTGATAATGTCCATGATATAAACCTTTGATTCTGATTTTAAAGAAGCTAAAGTTGAAACTACTGTTTTAGCCCTTATGGTTGCGACATCACCTATTAACACTCATTCTACTCCACATAAACTGATCAAACAATTGGTTCATAAATCAGTTCGACCTTTTCGGAGACACTCCCAAGCCATAATGTCTGTTAATGATGTCGTGTCCTACAAATTCTACACTTCAACTGTTGAGCAAAAATGGGACACTTTCGAAAATATCGAATTAGTTCTTGACCATCTCATTAATTTGGATGAATTTCAACAATGTCATTTGGATGCCCTATTATTTGAAAGAAATCTATTGCAAGTTGTGTTGCTACCGCAACATTTTGATTTTGAACTGGTAAATTTTTTTTACTACAATTTGGTTAAAGATCTTCTAATTGAATCTGCTATGTGTTATCGATTGGTATATATGCAAGGTAGACTCATTCAATTTGACTCTGATTGATTGAATTTATTTTTGAGCTTTGATAATTTGCTTGAGAATCTTGCCTATAGTGATGACTGTAATGTGCCAAATGATACATTGGCAACTGTGTTAAATGGTGGATGATTAACTGCTTAGCCATTTCCCTCTGTTTTGCATGCTTCTACTTTAACATAGAAATACTTTATTATTCATAAGTTGGTGTTGGCTAACCAGTTACCAGGTACGCACGTGGTTTTGGTTTATCTGACCCAGGCTAAATTAGTATATGCCATTGGAATAAGAGAACGGTTTAATTTGGCGAGACTTATCATTGAAGCGATGTTGGCAATTATTGGTAAGCCCCACTCCCTATTGTACTTTCCATGCCTTGTCATTCAGTTCTTATATGCCAATAGTGTTCCTTGATTGGATTCAAGTATCCTTGAACTAGTAACTTTGATGAATATCTCCCCTAGTATCTTAAATGTCAATAAGCAAGTATGAGTGGTGGACTTGCCCTACACTTCACCTAGACCCTCAGATGCATTGACTTTTGCGTTTATCAATCTACTTGCTGCACTGGTAACTGAAATCGATAGGATTGAGGGTATCTTTTATATGGGAATTGATGCTTTTCATCAACTAAAGAAGAGGGCTCTTTGGTCATCAAATGCTTTATGACTACACCTTTTGACATCTTGTGTCCCAAGGTGGAGAACTTGGTTGATTTTTTTTTATGTTATGTTCATTTTGGATAATTTTTAATCTTGGATGATTTTCTTTATTTGGATTTTGGATTTATGGGGGATTATTTTCTCACGTGGATTGTGTAGTTGATGTTTATATATCTATTATCTCCTCAAAGAGTAGTTTCAAATTTGTAACAAAGAATGCCAGAAAGGAGGATATTGTTAAGATATATGTTTTATATTTTATTATTTATTTTTGCCATTATTTGATGATTGGAATTTCAAAATAATGATGATTAGCTTAAAATTGTTCATTGGATTTGATTGGTTAATTCTATTTGGAATATGGCTTAAGAATTATCATGTTGGTGTGATTTAACGATAATTCTTGATTGAGTTGGATGTTGAAATCTTAATGCTATCTTGGATAATATTTGACAAGAATTTGTATAAAGATAAAACTCAGTCTTGTGAAGACTTATGGGTGAATTATGTGACTATATTATTCAAGGGGTCTTCGATCGTGGGTCTCTTCTAAACCACGTTGTTGCTGTATTTTATTATCATGTGTTCTTTTGTCAATGGTTGATTGATTGGGTTGTAGGCAGCTGTGGTTTTTCAGTTGAAAACTGCATGATTCAGCTGGTCATCTTTGTTCACTCTTCGACGTCAATTGAGGGAAGGGTTTTTGGATTTGGCAGCCGATATACTTTCTTGTGTATCTATTATCGTTGTGCTGTAATTCAGCTTTAAGCAGCTTTAATGAAGTGTGGTTTGAGAAGTTGCTCTTGAGGATTTACAATTAAGAATAAGGCGCGAAAATTCCAACAACGGACTATGGCAATATACTTGGTGAACAACTTTCAGATCTATCTTTGATGGAGCTGAATTTATTGGGAAGTTGTTTCTTTTCTATCTCAAGTGTATTCAGTTTTTGTTTCTAGTCATTTTAATCACTTGAGTTGTTTGTTTACTGTCTTTCATTTAAAAGTTGATGAAAAAAAATCCTCTATTAAGGTTAACACAAGTCGGTCGTGTTATCAAGTGTGAAATCTTTCACGGTAGTGAGAACGAAGAATAGTGTCAAGGATTAAGTGATGTCAGCTCAGTAAAGCCTTGTATAAAACTATTGTCGCTAGTGAAATTATTAAGTTAGATAAGAACCTCATAAAAGTAAGTAAGATATGTCGAACTGCGTTAACAAATTTTGGTATTAATTTTGTATTTACATTTGTCCATTTAATTTTGTTTTTTTGATTGTGCTAGATATTGCGAAACGACAACACCCTTTCAAAAAACTTTCACGTATGTCTTTTACTCGTGTTTAAATTATGTTGCATCAAAATAAGACCCTTGAAACTTATTAATTCAGTTATTAAGGTTAATTTTGCTTATTGTAGAATTATGACGAGCATAATAAAACTAAACAGATGTCAGATAGAAATAGTTCCGTTTTGTACATTTAATGAGTGATTTTGTTTTCTATTGCATTATATAAAAGGATTGGATTGGTATGAAAAGTTATGATAAGTTGAATATACTTTTGTACATGAAAATTTTGATATAAAGAAAAGGAAAAAAACCAATATCTTACCGATATATATATTCGCCCTTTTCCTAATGTTAAATTCTGTTTTGCAATCTCATTCACCTTTTTCTCTGAATGCTTCCGAATTTTTACTCCATTCATCGCAAATAGGATTAGAGTGTTGTGACAATCTAATTGTCATGTGTAGTTATTTCCTTACTATCTAATCTCCCAATAGCAAACCATTATAACTTCAAACCCTTAGTTTCCAGATTACTATCAGGTAAATATTGACTTTGCTAGAAAAGAAGTACAAATATCAGATGGGCAGAACAACTCAACTCAACATGTTCTTCACTAAGCAATGTCCTGGACCTTTATATAACCATAAGAAATGGAATAAAGCCTATTTGAACATCAACTTCGGCTAGTTTGTGATAGAACTTTCTATTTGTTGGATTGGAAAAAGAAAACATGCTTTGTTTGGAAAAACGGTAGATTTCAAAACTTTTAAGAAATCATTACTTGCAGCGGAAGCA
>JANITW010016935.1:0-10017 GCA_027564335.1 Erythroxylum williamsii | reverse complement strand
AAGAGTGTGACCAATTCTTAAGACAATTCTATAGGGCCTCAAATAATTATTGGGCTTCAGTTCTTTTCGATTGTTCTTTCAAGTCTATAATTCAAAGTCCAGTCTTTATATATGTATATATACCCAAAACTGTACTCTTGTCTCCATAAGTTAATTAGCTTATATATTTTCTTTTAAAAAAATAATTTCATATATTGATCTTTTAAGAGGGGGTATGTTTATAGTTAAATGATATTTGATACGCCCTATATTATTTTAGAGAAATTAAGTACACTGCTATTATTTTATTGTTTAGACATTATTTGCTTAATGAAATATTAATTTCATGAAGAAAGCATCGTTGCTTACGCACGAAATCATCTTACTTCATTTGGGGTGTTTCAATTCTGTGTTATTTAATTTTAGTCACACATTTATATCAATCTTATATAAATATGTGGATGAGATTGAATCAAACATGACAAAAACGGGATTATAAAAACAGAACATCTATTCCCATTAGTAATGGCTCCTTTTGGTCAAATTTTCTGTTAAGCGGCTGCTTCCATATGTTGTTACAATAATGGAGTCCCTAAACACACGGTTTGATAAAAATATATATTATATTAAGTTGTTTATGTTATTCTTTGCTTGCTTATATTTCTATTTCCTTTCTTGTCGTTTTCTATTTATTTGTTTGGATCGTTAGTTGAAAGTTAAATCCTCTCTACTTAAGTCAAAAAGGAGAATAATTAATGTAATAAAGAAGATAATATCAAATGTGAAAAGTCCAAGAGTATTATTAAATAAAAATAACCATGAATCAAACAGATCATGTTAAAATGATGTCTAAAATGACTTTCTTTCAAATTTAAAATTTTTAAATCTATGAATCTGAGCGATATTATCTTAAATAATTAAGTCCGAATCATTGAGTCTTTCAAATTAAGATTCAGGCGATTTTCAAGCTCAAATTCAACTTAAACCTAATCCTGCTAATTTTAAACTAAGTTGAACCGGATCAAAATAGGCCATAATTCTCGTGTTTAATATTGCACGCTTGGTAATTATTGATTTCTTATTTGCATTAATCAATCACTCATTCTAGTAATCTTGGAAGCTATTGTCCTGTTTCAATAATTTATTTGGATAAGCGCCACTTTTGAAATTTTCCCTAACCTTTTTTCACCACTATTTGAGATTTTGGCTCACTTTTAGACTTGAAAATGATAAGATTGGCTGAATCTGGCAGCCACCCATTTGGAATGGAAAGGTAGAAAATGTTATGAACAATGTGAACATACGAAACTTCATGTGGCGTTTCTTAATTTGCATTTCTCATTATCATAACCTCTAAGCATTACTCTCCCACACATGCTTCCACTAAGAAGGGTTAGTGTCTAATGATGAGACCCTTTTTTAAAAGTCCTCACCTAACCAGATAGATTTTGACTTTGACTGATCTTGTCATTATATAAGTTCAATTTATAGAATTCTTCCGATTCAATCTCATTTTTCTCCATAAAAAAATAAAGCTAAAAAACATTATCCAAAGACACATGGTTTTAAATAGGGTTAGCAAGATAGTTCTAACTCGATCTTAGTTAAAGTATTATAACTCGATCTTAATTAAAGTAAATGAGTAAAATTCATTTTTAATGTGATTTAAACTAAATTTAATTTGAAAATTTTAATTTTCATACCTTAGATATCTAGCTCGAACTAAATAATATCATTATTTATAAGTTTACTAAAGTGACATCATTTTCTTTTATAAGTGATTCATCAGTTAGGATTGAGTTTTGAATTTTTTAAACTACATAAAAAAGGCGAATTAAGTTGGTGTCATAAAATATTTGAACTCAATTTGACATATTGTCATTTGTAATTACAGCTAATAGAAGAGAGACTAATCTCTTATTACTGAAGTGTTTGAAGGAATTTTATCTATAAATTTTTTTGATATAATAATAATAATAATAATTTAATATTTTAAAAAATTGAGTTATTTTTTTATATCTAGATATTTAATTTAGCATTAAATAAAAGATGCTTCAATTAACATATCATATAAAATAATTGCAATATGTTACCATAATCGTGGTTGATATAAATGCAATAATTTAAGTTCAACAATAATAATTATTGCTGCAAACATCCCAATTAGGTCTTGAATCATAAGCTCATTAAGATCACTTGCTGTATATATCATTTGAGATGGGAAGATGGTTGGAGAATTTATTAAGAAACTATTAATTTTATTTTACAAGTGAAAGAATAATTTAAGAGAAGACCACATAGCATTTAGGATTGGATAAGGTTGAAGATCCAAAATTTTATTGACAGGTTCAAAAATTGAAAGTACGTTTCTTGGCTGACAAAAATTTTCTTCGCGAACAAATACAGGAAAGAAAATGCCAACTTGGAAAACAAAAATGGAAACAAAACTAACAGTAGCAGATTCGAATGATTTGAACGTCATTCACTGTCTCCTAATTAATAAGAATGAAAGAATCCAAAAACCACCAATAAATGCAACTCAAACTTCAAGGTTGGCTATGTTTGTTTATGTTTTTGATAAAAGCTGGGGAGGGGAGTTCAGTGCATATACCATAAAGTAACAATATTTTGTGTGCATATACCAACACAAATCATTTCATTTTAAGTGTGCTATATATTGTTTTGCAAGTATGAAGGTAAAAGTCAAAAAGATTCAATTTTTACCTTTCAGCATAGGCTCTCTAGTTAGGGTTCTCTCTGGGCTGTTCTTAACGTTTTTGCTTCTGGGTATTGCTCAGTTGGTCTTAATTCAGTGCTTTAAGCACTATTTCTTGGGTTGGCTTTTCTGGGTTGGTGTTTTTTAAGTTCAAGATTGGAACTTTGTTCGAAGTCATTGTTGTTTTAACTTCAATAGTTATTCGGTTGGTTCGATTTGTTTTGAAGTTTTTATTGGCATATATTGACTTTTTGAGCTGTTGGGTGCGCAGACAAGCAGTGTTTTGCTTATTGTTTTAGTACGTGGGAGTTTGTTTCTGCTGATTGTTTGGTTAATGATCTTGGTTGGTGGGCTTTTGTTTTTCTTCCTCTTATGGTGTGTTTTATGCTATAATTACATGGTATTGGTGGTGAAAAGATGTTAATTTTCCTTGTATTTTGTGAAGTAGGAGAGTTCGGTTCTTGAGCTTAATTGATTCTGAGAGGGCCTGTTCACTTTGACAAGGTCTTCTGTCTGCGGTGATATTGGTGATGATGAAGTTGATTAATGGGTAGTAGGGCAGCGGGTGTTGGTGCACAAAAGAACAATAAAGCTGTGGCTGACATGCCAAGCTTCGTTCCTCCAGAACCTGCTTCAAATTCCAAGTGAGTTTCCTTATGTCGGTCATGTTGATTTTGTTGTTCTTTTTTTTTTTTCTTCAAGTTCTCTGATCTTTTTTATAACTTCCCTTTCCCGTTTTCATTACCTAACTACCTGCTTCCTTCATTTCATTGTTTTATGGGACCTATGCATTAAAAAACTATGGGTGGAAGCCTAATTCTTCAATGGACTATTTCTTTCTTTTTTGTGATCCTAGAAATTTTTGTATTTCAGTTGGTAGTACTTTAAAACTTGCAGGCTATCGCAAGCAACGTGCATGACTGTGTGAGTGATAAAGTGATTTATGTTTACTGGAATCCTTTTGGCTGCTGTTAAGTTGTTTTTATCATAATTTAGGCATGAGAGAGCAAGGAAAGTAATGGTAGTGTTATTGCTATTGGTCTATAATGTCAAGGATTTATTTTGGCTCCCACATATAAATTTATTTTTGAATCTCCAATTAGTGTTAAGCTGAACCATGTTTTGCTCCTTTTGAGTCTTAAGTGATCAATAAAATAGAGCGACCTTTTCAACTGATTCCAGGGTTCCTTTCTTTAAATTTTTTCTTGGAATTGTGCCCAAACTATTACATTCTTTGTCAAGGGGTTGTTTGTGGTGGTAAAATGAATTTCAGTCCTGGGAACAATTTTGAATCAATGTTTTATATCCTGTGTATAAATTAAAACTTTACTTTGCTGCATATTTTTCTGGCTTGGTACTTAATATTTCTCATAATGTATGATTTGCAGTGGGGCTGAATCGAATACTGTTCGTTATTCTCAACTTTCAGACTTTGGAACACTTGAGTCATCTCTTGGATTTCGTATAGAAGATGCTGTTGACCTTAGCAGAAGTACTTAACATTTTCATTTTGTTTTTTGTAGATTTTGTCTGAATTAGCGTCTCCTGTATGATATTTGAGAAGTTTATTATGAGGCATTATAACTAAATGTTGCTCTTGCTCCTTTACATTTTTGTTAATTTGTTGCCCGAGGGCACAACCCTCTGTCTCATGCCTTTCCATGTCTGCTAAGTAGATTCTTGTTAGTTACTTGTGTTCACTGAAGCCTAGACTTATCCTTCTAAGAGTTTTTATCTTTAACTGGCCATCATCTGCCTTATTTATAGAAAAAATTTCTCCTTTATGCAATTCACTGTATTTATGCATTGGTCATACTAGTTCAATGAGGTCTGGAATGAATGCGTGAGTTGTAACTAGCAATCAGGGAACTGTCATACTGATTGTATTTTGCCATTTTTCCACATTTAAGATGGCATCTTTTTCTGGCATCAACTCTTGACATCCTTGTTACTATGGTTTCAGATCCTGTGTTTAATCAATTAAAGTCAAGCAGCCAGGCATTCAGTACTGCTGTCCATTTTGGCACTTTGAATAAGGTGAACATTTGATTTATGCTGTTAAAAATTTGCATATTTTTAGGTGAAATAAATGCGAGTATCCCTGAAAGCTCAGTTCTCCTTGCCTACTAAGTCAGTTCCCCTTTGTATATCAGTCACTTGCTTCTTCTGATATACGTCAATCAGCTGCTGCTATGGAAGCCCAGACATTGTCATTGCAAAAAGAATCGCAAACAAATGCAATTTCTATACCTGGGAATCAGCCAGAGAACTGGGGAGATATCAATGTAGCAGATGCCAGTGGAACTGATGGCTCCACAGAAGATACCGAAGAGAAAAATCAAAGGGTGATGTCTTGACGTTGTTATTCTGCATCCTTTACTTTCCTCAATACTTTATTAATCTATATATTCAAGTGGGCACCGCTTACTCTCTCTATTCTGGTCTTTAATTTGTATTCTCCAATGACATATGATTCCCAGTTTGTATGCTGCTGAAAATATAGTTGTCGGTTGTAACTTTAGCAATTTATGTGTGCAGTATGAAAGAGGCCAATTAAATGCACTTGTGGTGTCCGATGCCAGTGATAAATCAAAGGAGAAAACAACAGATCAGAAGGTCTTATAATTTATTTTTTCTTACAATTTTTTTCGGAAGATATCTACTGATGGTGGTATCAAATTCATTTATGCTTGTGCAGGCATTGCGTAGGCTTGCACAAAATCGAGAAGCAGCTCGAAAAAGTCGTTTGAGGAAAAAAGTAGGTCCAATGTGATATTGAATTATTTTCCTTCTGTAGATTGGATTAAGCTTTGATTATTGAGGACACATGCCTGTTACTTTGTGCATTTTTCATGTCTAGTGTTTCTGAGCTTCTTCACTTTCTTTTCCCTGTTACCAGGCATATGTACAACAGTTAGAAACCAGCCGGCTGAAGTTGACGCAACTTGAACAAGAGCTACAGCGAGCACGCCAGCAGGTAAACCGATCTCTCCTTCATTTTTATGGTACCTTTTGTTAGTTTCATCTTTTTTATATTGAGTTTTCAGCTTGTTTGCAATGTGTACAAATTTATACATGTATTTAATCTTTCTTGGTAGGGTATTTTCATCTCAAGCTCTGGAGATCAATCACATTCAATGAGCGGAAATGGTACTTAATTTATTTTTTGTCCTCTAATTAACTGTTTCTGTTTTTCGTAGGAATGCCAAATCAATCACATCTGATAATAGCAATATCAAGTGCCCATGAACTCTAATTGACTTCATATCCAGTAGCATGATGCAATTCAGGAAAGCTGAAACTAGTTATTGGGATAATCTAGGTGCTTTTGTGTGTACTTCCTTGAGACTTGTGTGTTGTTTCATAAAGATGTTAATGAAAATATGCCAAAGTACAAAATGATCTTGTGACCATTCTAATTCTACAAAATGTAAGGGGTATTGAAGAAGTTTTATATTATGGAGACTTCCCTACCGAGTTAAACCATTATGACATCAGGAGTGTATGTGAATTTGATTCTGATTAGAAGAACAGCCTATAGTTCCTAAAAACTGATATAATGCATGAAATTGGTGGTTGACATGCCATCTCATCCTACCTTAAACTTTTACTCTGGCAACCATGCAGACATTTTCCGATGGACTATGGATGCATCTGAATGACCATGGAATAGTATGAGATTTTTTCTTGTAAATATGTTCAAATGGGGATTTGATACTTTATTATGACTAAATTTTTATCTAAAGCTAATTTGGTAATCAACTAGAGTTACTGAGAACAAGCCACCATTCTGTCATTTAGACACTGAAAGTATGTCTTTTTTTTCTCTCCCAAGGTTCAAGTCAACATTTGGACACTCAAAATGCTGCTATGCTTGATGAAGAACAAGGGTCTTATTAGATTCATTTCCCTTTCTATCTTTTTGATATAGTGTTGATCAGTAACCTTTTTCTTTATTCATCTTTGTTATACAATTTTGGTTTGCTATTAGTAGAAAATCGTTATATACTCTGAGATACTGATGCTTTTTGTGTTGATTTAGGCTTCTGTCTATTTGACAATGAACATATTTTGCAAATTACCACTGATTGCACTAGTTTTAAGTTTCTCATGCTCAACTTATGTTTTATTGATTAGTTTTCCTTGTTATGTCGATTGCTAGAGATGCCATGTTATTCTGCATACCTAACATATTGGTTTATGGATTCTGCAGGTGCCTTGGCATTTGATGTAGAATATGCACGGTGGTTAGAAGAACATAACAAGCAGATAAGTGAGCTCAGAGCTGCTGTCAACTCACATGCTGGAGACACTGAACTACGCACCATAGTTGACAATGCCTCTACACACTTCAATGACATTTTCAGGTTGAAAGGAATTGCAGCAAAAGCTGATGTTTTCCACATCTTGTCAGGAATGTGGAAGACACCAGCAGAACGGTGTTTCATGTGGATTGGCGGCTTTCGTTCATCTGAGCTCCTGAAAGTAAGTTTATTAACTAATGTTTTCTTTAAACTTGTTATCTAATTTTGTTTAATTTTCTTGGTCTAGTTTGACTGCTTGAGTGTTATATAAGCTAAAGATGGATGAGAAGAATTCTCCTCTTTTCTGTCCTTCTGCTTGGTGGTTGTTTTACTGATTTGATGGTTCTTGTTGGGAGACATAATAGGTGTCCTCAGTTTCTGCGAAAATATATTGAGTTGAAGTTGTACATTTTGTGACAGTAAAATCTTTTATGATAGATCTCTAACGGGACACTTTTTGCAGAAATTTTGACATCTCGTACCTCCTGCCTGTTTTCTTATCACTTGATGATTTACAAATTAGAAGTAGGGATTACTTGTTCTGTTCCCCAAATTTAAATGCTATCCCCAATGTCGGTGCAGCTTCTCGTCAATCAATTAGAGCCTCTTACTGAGCAGCAGGTGATGGCCATTTACAACTTGCAGCAATCATCCCAACAAGCTGAAGATGCTTTGTCACAAGGGATGGAAGCATTACAACAATCTCTGGCTGAGACCTTGGCCAATGGCACAGCTGTCTCGGATTCATCTGGGAAGGTGGCTAATTATATGGGTCAAATGGCCATGGCCATGGGAAAGCTAGGAACTTTAGAGGGATTCCTTCGACAGGTAATCTGTTTAGACATTTTTAGCTGTCTTTATTGTCTTTTTATGTTGTACGTCCAGAATATTGGATTCGTAAAAGCTAAAACGGCTGTGCAAGGTGTCTTTTACTGTTGAAATCTATACTGATAACCAGGCACCAAGTATTTCAGATGTTGGAATAAAAGCATCCTTGTAATGTCTTAATTGCTTCCTCATTTGCTTCGGATGTTTCCAGAGAAGGAGAATTCTGATTTGGAATTTTTTTTCACATTAGCTGTCGATAAATGATATCTCCAAACTACAATGACATTCAGAAGCATAAGAACTTCTGTGTTATTTTCATAGTTATCAGCATGTTAAACATCAAACAGACCAGTCATCGCAGTTGTTGCTTTACCTCTATTTTTGGAATCCTATTATTTACTGCATCAACCTTCACCTGTCTTTTTGTCTTGGCATTGGTCAGGCTGACAATCTGAGGCAGCAAACACTAGAACAAATGCACCGAATATTGACAACCCGGCAATCTGCTCGTGCAATTCTTGCCATAACCGACTATTTCTCTAGGCTTCGAGCTCTAAGTTCTCTCTGGTTAGCACGACCAAAGGAATAAAAGGTGTAAATCAGCCATTTTAGGTACCTTGATTGCTTAAGAGGATCATCAGCCTCCATTTTTATCAGCTTCTTGTTATGGTTAAATACTGGGTTGGAATGGCGCTGCTTGTTCTACAAAGTCATTCAGCAGACACAAAGCATTGTAGTGAACAGCTTTGTAATTATAGGGTCATATGCAGGAGATGTAAGATTATGTGTGTCAAAATAGGTGTTGCATTTGGTTATGTTAGTGACCAGAAAGAAGAAGAAGGAAAGGAACTTTACAATGGGAATAATTTGATTCAGGCTTGATGTTTTCTGGGGACTATCAGGAGAAAACAGGGAGTGTTGAATGTAACATAGGTTATAGCTTAACCTTGAATCTGTAATACCAACAAGCATTGTGATAATTAGAGTTTTGGTTCATTCCTTTTGCAAGGGAAGAGTTTTTTATTTATCTCACAACATTTTAATGAATATAATATTATAATAATTGTATGTTAAATATATTATATTATATTTTTTATTTTATTTTATTTTATATTTTAACTAATGATTTTTTTTTTATAATTCAGAAATAACTTCTGTAAGGTAAGATTGCGTATTATTAAACCTTCTCAAATTTTGATTTATTGTAGGATTTTGAATTGGATGTGATGATTATTATATATTTTTTATAATATATATTATCATGTGCTTAATAATACATCAAAAGATAATAATTTTTTGATCATTTGAATTTATTTTCACATCTAACACAAATAAATATATAGATATTAATTTTATAAGAAAGTTTATTTAAAATGTTAGAGTTAACTATATTCAATTTAAGTAATATATATTTAATAATTATGCACATATTGTAATTAAAATTTAGTAATTAATATTCAATATTTATATGAATTAATTTTTATTTTATAAAAATATTTAATTTAAGAATAATTAATGTATAGAAAAAAATATCAATATGTTTGATCAGAATTGTCATTCCTGCCTAAACCCTTAACTTCTCCTTCTTCGACGTCTGACGAGCCTCCCTCCCGAAACTGACTGGGATCTTCTTCAAGCTCGTGATTCTCTTCTCAAGTTCGTGATTTTTGTCTTCTGTAAGTGGCTATTTTCGTGATTTTTATCTTATGTAAGTTCGTGATTCCAATGCGGCCACGACTAAGTTCGTGGGTTTTTTTTTTTTTTGTCTTCTGTAAGTGGCTATTGTCGTTATTCAGATTCGTCTCTTGGGAACATCTCTTTGTTCTTGAACTCAAAATGGATTGCATTACTACGTTAAATTTTGAATCCCAAGTGAGAGGGGATTCTTGAACTCAACTGGTATCTCCAGTTTTTTCTTAATCGATACGTAGCTGGTATGAATCATCCATGGAGATTATATAATTTCGTTGACGACTTATTTTCAGTTTCTGTTTCTTGCTATCGATAACCTACCGGAAGGAGATGAATTAATAACCATAATCGGACTGAAAGCAACAGCGCTGTTCCTCATTTTTTCCTACCTTTGAAGCTTTGGTTTCACCTTTTTGTCAATGCCCTTGTTGTATGCGTCGTTGGTTAGTGTCCTGATATCCATAGCTTCTCATCCTTTTATCGATCTCCCAATGCTGT